>JASANF010001915.1:0-46521 GCA_030248245.1 Trissonchulus sp. WLG1_4 | reverse complement strand
GACTATGTGACCTGTCGCAATCATCTGGGCGACAACCAGTAAGCCGACCGCCAGCCTGCTAGACCCTGCCAAGCCAGCCAGTTACCTGCCAGGTGTTTGCCGAGCCGCCGTCTACTTGCGTCACCGCGTCAGCGATACGCCGAGCCGGTCCAGCGCAGTCATCAGCCGACAACCCGGAGCCAGCGCCTGCCTGCCGTCACCGCCCTGTGTCCCCACGCTGGCCCTGATAATGCCAGAATGGACAAACTTTCGCAGCTAGTTTTGGTGTTTGTCTGTCTCGGCCGGTATTTTGCATGTTGCATCTTGATCGCAACGAGAAATTAGTAGGTAGGGCTAATAAGGACAGTTAGAACGTCTGTAAGCGAGTGTGGTATGAATGTGTGTGTTGCTAGTATGATTGAGTGTTGTGAAGAATAGGGAAGGAATCGAACTCAGAGTGTGGGAGACCGCCGAACTGTGGAGAGGGCACGATGCCCGAATTCTAAGTGTTTCCTTTGGATCGCGAGTGGTAAAATCGGAGGGAGTAGTAGCTGCGAGGGTGAGTGGCGTACGCGACGGATGACCGGCCGGCATCCCGAAAATCGCGTCTGTTCACGTGCTGTGCACGAGGCGTGCGTCATATAAAGCAGGCGCGAGCTCGCCGATGTTAGGGCAAGTCCCAAGAGTAGTTACGAGCAGCTACGGAGAGTTTCTAAGTGCTAGCGCTAGCGGAGAGGAAAGAGAAAGAGTGAGAGTAGAGGACGTCCAGAGTGTCTACTAACATGAGTGTGTATGTAGGAAGTGTGTAAACCAAAATTTAGCTAGGTACGTAGTTTTTCTTAGGTAGGGTATGCGTGTAGGCTACAGACGGGCTAACGGCCCGATAGAGTTTTATGGGTACTGGCCGGGTTGGCGGCCAACAGGCTAGCCGATCCGAAGTTCAATCTGGTGGAACCTCCAGAGTTGGGGGGCATGACGTATTGCTTAAAACTAAGGTTTTTGAATGAGGTTTCTGAACGACATGGGTTTTATGAAAATTTTAGGCCTTAAAAATCGATTGTGTTTATCTCCAAAATTACCACTGAATTTTTAGACTGGTTTTAAAAAGGGATATTGGCGATAGCCATCTTGCTGGTATTTGTGTGTGTACTTGTCATGTTTTGTGCATTTTCAGGAAAGGACTTTTATTGACTGTTAGTATAAATTTATGTATGTTTAAAGTTTAAAATTTTGGGTAACAAATTTGGATGCTAGCAGGGCAGGAAAACGCGCCCCAACTAGGGGGTACCCAATAGACGTGCGCTAGACACGCCGGGACGTCGTGCCCGCGCAGGGGGGCACCTGTTGAGAATGTAGGGTCACCCCCTACTTGAGGCGGGTTTTCCTGCGCCCAAAATACCGAGAATATTCCAAAAATACAGCGTTGGTTTTGTATCTTCACGTTTGAGAACTTGCAGATTCGTACTTTTTAACAGTTTCCAAAATATCAGTATTTGTGAATAGAATTGCGCTCTGCGCTTCGTTTGTACACTTTTGAGATAGCAGAAAGGCTGCCAGATACTTTTTGCCTATCTGTGCTAGCTTGCGAGCGTCGAAAATGATGACGTGTCGCATGAATAGGAAAATATTTCAACATTCTGAAATTTCTCTTCATATCTAAATTGCAGCGTCTAAATTTATTAATAAAACGTAATATTTAAATTATTTCAATATATTTGTTATTATGGTTGAACAGGGGAGCTAACCCGCATCCGATTTGGCACGCACCAAAAATGTTGAATATCTCTTATGTGTGGTCTGGCTCACAGTAGTCAGACAATTTCTGAAGACGGGGGGATTGGCACCGGCGCATGACAGGGGTTTAAGTAGTGAGGCCCCGCGTGCCATTGAGGATTAGGGTTAGGTCCCCTGAGTCAGTTCCGCGCTGTAAGTTAGTTTTTACTTGTTTTCTCCCATTTTTAAAATTGTTATTGTTTTCATGTTCAATAAAATATTGAAATTTCCAATAAAATTCTGAACTCTAAAAGTGCCTCCCTAGGGCTTCTTAGGGCCTGTTGTTTGTAGACGCCCTTTGGAGGGCTTTGCAGCTGTTGTGTGTGATTCCGTGTGTGACCCCGGACCTAGTTAGGGCCAGTTCGTGAGCGATTTAGAGCCGTTGCCCCGGTCGGCAACCGTTATTCTGCATTCCGCCGGGCTCGGGCGCACGGTCAGTTTTGTCCCTTGGCCCTCGCCTTCACGGCCTAAATTCCAAGAGCCCCGTGGTTTGCAGCATAACACATAAACATACGCGGAAAAAGGCTGGGTTTACATAGTTAGATTAGTTATCGTTTCACCATAATTCCTATTTTTTTATATAATAACCATAACTCCGTTTTCTGATGCAAAACAAAGTATGACAATAACAGACTAGAGTAATTTCACCCTTACCCTGACAAACTGGGCCATTTTTTGTCATTGTCAGCTCATAACCAGGGTTGCAGTCACAAGTATAAGTTCCTGGGGTATTTCGACATTTTCCTTTGTCTACGCCACCACACAATGGAACAGCAGAAGTCAAAGAGCATTCATCGATATCTAGAACGAAATTGATATAATCCTCATATAACATGGCTTTCCGTATAAGCCTAGTGTAAACAACCTACAATTGACATAGTACTAAATTGTTGCTAAAAATGAGAATGTTCAACAGAAAAAGCCCGCCTTAATTTTGAAAGAAAAACAGTAATGGAAGCGACGGGAATCGAACCGGTAGGCTCGCGCCGGCGACAAGAGTGCTAACTACTACACCACAGTCCCCAAGTGTCTTAAGCCCTATTTCTCAATTACAGCAAAAGCAATGATTTGCAGACCTAGAAATGACTGTATTGAATAGTTTGAATATTTCGAAGATATTTGTTATCACAATTTTGAACTCTGTACGATCAAAATCACATCAGCACTACAAGAATAAAAAATGGAATGCTTCAGCGACGTAACATCGGATAAAAAACAAGCAATTTTATAGAAATAGACAGTACTTTTTCTGACACAGACAATGAAACATTCTCTAGACAAAATGTACGCCAAAAAATTTTACTAAAAATTTATACTAGTATGTACAAACATTAAGTTTTTTATCATAATTGTAACCGAACCGTTGTTTCACCCTAAATACATACCTATACGGAGTGCAGACTATTACAAGACAGATTTCATCCACACAAGACATAGTTAATCCACTAAACCCTGATAATCCGAAACAGTTTTGACGCACCTTGACAAACATCCCCTTTGACTTCGTATCCTTTCCCGCAGAGGCATTTGTAGGATCCAATGGTATTTTCGCACGACATTTTTCTATCTCTACAGACTTGCTGATCGCCAGTCAAAGTACACTCGTTGATATCTAAAAATATGTTAAAGCATTTTGTATTTAATTTTCATTTTTTTGTCTTGGAATAGTAATACTAATTAGTTTTAGCTTCGGATTTAATATTACCCACTACCATTATTATATAGTATGAATTATGTAGTAAGCCATAATTGCCATAATTGCTAAATCATAATTCTTATACAAACAACTTTGCATATATAAATATTTTTTCTCTTTCTCTTTTCATTCTTGCCACCGCTCAAACAGACCATTGAATGGCTTCATTTTTTCTTTTCAAAAACTAAGAGTACCTTCACATTGTCGACTTTCTTCATTGAATTTATAGCCGGGTCCGCAAAGACACGTGAAGTATAGCCATTTTCCATTGGCTGATTTTTTGGGTGGAATCAAATCCTTGCAATGAGTACTCGTGGGACAGTCGTCTTTTTTGGCAACGCAGGTGGCTGAATAACAAATAAAACAAAGCAATTAATTAATTAATGACTAATAGCTTCATATTGTCGTGTTTGAACATAGCGATGCAAAAATATGTACGATATTCAAAGACATATCATATCGATAACTGAATATTTAGGCTGGAATTGTGGGCCGTGTTATGATTAACTTGATCACTCGCTAAACGCTTAACTAAATAATCGTTATTCTTAGTCAGTATTCCTGAAAATGCCTACATAAACAACCTTCAAAAATCTTGCCAAGAATGTTTAAGCTATTTGACAGGGTTGAAGATTTGAACTGCGCCAAGTTGCGTCTACTGGATGCATTAAAACTGGAGTTTATACAGTCATATCAGCAACAGGATGGCGTACTCATTTAGCTAACTTTCTATGATTTTCTAGGAGTATAATTTTCTATGAGTATAACTAACTATGCAAAATAAAAATAACTGCTCATTTCAATTTTCAAGTACAGTACCAGGCTTAGGCTTAGGCTTAGGTTCAGGCTTAGGCGTAGGTTTACACTTCGAAGTACATCATCGAAAGAAACTAACGATCGCATTTCATAAATCCATCCCCGTAATATCCGGGTTCGCACTGGCAGTCATAGCCCGGCGCCTGGTCGATACATTTGGCGTGCTCTTGACATCGATTGGTCGGATCATTACATTCGTTCAAGTCTAAAAAACGTATAAGAGTTTTAATTACACGATAGGTAGTTTTCTAGCCAGCAAAACTCTTTTGGGTTGGTTGTGGAAAATCCGCCTTAAATGGAAACAGTGATTGTAAAGACACGGTGTAGCATTTGTTATTACAATACTGTGTTTTTGATACACAGCGAAGTTGCATTGAAAAAACGAAAACAAAAACAACAAAACAACAAAAAAAATGACTGGTTAGAATCGTATTTGTCTGTTCCGTGTATGTTTTGGCTTATCTATTTGTACAGTTAGTAGGTTAGTTATTTGAACAGTTATTTAGGTCCGTCAGTTAGCTCTACAATACCTTGCTTTGCAGTATTTTATACTTTTTATACACTTTTCTAACCAAACACACCAGTACAATAAAATAATCAAAACTATAAAACATAATCCAGTACCAAAAATTGATTCAACTAACAATTTTGCAATAAAATTACACTAACTTGCACAATTTGAGCCATCCCAGATAAAACCGGGTTTACAGGTGCAATTAAACAGGTTCAATTCATTCACGATACAGTACGAACTAGTATCGTCGCACTTTGAGCAGTCTTCTTTCTCTAAAACGTTTTAATTACGTCTAAATTTATTAATGATTAATTAATTAATTACTAATTAATTGATTAAGATTAAACTCTAAAGTATAAATGCAGTTTATAATTACAAAAATTACACAAAACAATCCAAAAATAAGTGTTGAGAAAAAATCACTATATTTTTTATCACTTATCACCTAGTTTTTTGGTGTAATTAATGCAGGCCTTACTAAAGCAGCCTTCTCCATCAGAGTATGGATTGCCAAAAGATCCATCGGGACACAAGCATTGGTAACTGCCGGGGGTGTCTAGACATTTGCCCGTGGGGTGACAGGGGGGCGGCTTCTGTTCAGTGCATTCGTTGATTGGTCGACACTTTGTCACTCGAGTTTTCGTCCTAAAATAGAATTACTAATAGTAATTTTACAAGTTTATCTGTGATGTAATGTAATCTAGCGAAACGTTATGTAACGCAGTGTAACGTAATGTAAAAAATGTAACATAATCTAACTTTATGTAACATAATGCAACGTAATGAAATGTAACGTAATGTAACTTAATATACCGTCATGTAGCAAAATATAATATATAATATAATGTAACATAATGTAATGTTATGTAACAAAATTTACGTTATGTAACGTAATGTACCGTAATATAGCTATATGTATAATGTACCCCTTTGTAACTTATTGTAACTTATTGTAACGTAATGTTACGCAATGTACTGTAATGAAATGTTGAATGAATGTAAATGAAATAAAATGAAATGTAACAAATAGTTATGTAAAAAAGCAAAGAACACTAGCTTCATTAGTGGCTCTAATTTAATGGCTCTGATCCAAAAACTAACTTGTCGCTATAAATCGTTTCCGATCCTGGCGGACACGTGCATTTGTAACCGGGATTAGCGTCTTCGCATTTTGCTTCAGGGGGACAAACATAGTTGCCCGTTTCACATTCGTTCTCATCTAAAGAGAATAGTTTGATGAAACAGTAACTAAACGTCTGCATTAAAAAAGAGTATCCCATTGCTCTCTTATTCAATCTACACAGTTAGACTATTAAATAATAAAGTTAACTAAACTTTAGGAGTGGATTTCATAAAGGTGCTTTTGTTAAATCATGGTTTCACGTTCTTTTTTCATGTGATCTGCACATAAATTCATAACGAAATATTGCGTGATTCCTTACGAATATTGTACGGTCGTAGCTCCGTTAAAATTTTAAACCGGCAGGATAGCAAGACTCTGTTTAGCAATTAGAAACCGTATTTTAGCAATACCACCTTCGTGAAATCACCTAAAAAGTTTAAAAAGAAATATTTAGCAAAAAAAAGCTAGTTATTATCAAGTTAAACATTCATAATTTCAAATTTGAAACCTACTTTCGCATCCGCCCTCTGTTCTAATCAGTCCCACTTTGCATAGACATTTGAATCCCCCGATGGTGTTTTCGCATCGTTCGTTTTTACGACACTGAGCGGTAGCTGTTCCGTCGTTGGCTTCAATACATTCGTTTATGTCTAAAATGATTATCATGGAGATTTTAGTTAATTTCTGTTTGCTCCAAAAAATGAATCAATATTAAGTAGATGGTTTTGACTGGTCAGTTGTCAGTAACAAAACATTTCACCTTTGTAAACGTTTCTAATGACAGTTCAGGATTAACTAAATATATAATTTAATGGTTAGAAAGCTGATTAGAATTAGATTTATGTAATTAGAATTAATACTGGGTCAAAAATAGCTTGCTAAAATAAATAACCTAATCCCAAAAACTTGTTTAGCATATAATGTTTGGTCTCTAGTATGTAATTACTTCTTATTTACATACTTTGCCTCACAACTTATAACGACGTTTGAGAAAACATTTTAACTATAAGCTAAAGTTTTACATTTTCTATAAACCAATTATATACTCCACTTATGTTTTGGTAAGACATTATCATGTAGTAACATCAAAATAATTAAGTAACAGACTTACGAAACATACATGTAAAATAACTTTACGATAACAGCAAACTAACAATCACTAAATTAAAGATCACTACATAAGTACCTACCAGTCTAGAAAACTTTTTGTATATAAACAATTTATATATTTCACTTATCGTCTGGTTAAGACCATCTCATGTTGTGATTAACACCAAATTATGCAAAAAAATAAAAACAAAATATCCATGTAAAAAAATTTACCATTTAACACCCATTTAAGTCACTAGATTAAAAACCCATCTAGACCAATTTCAAGCAACTAACCCAAGTTGGCATAGTAGACTGACCGATGCATTTATTTTTATCCTTTGGATCCAAATGGTATCCTTTCAAGCAGACACAATGATAGCCGGGGACATCGTCCACACAGTAGGAGTCGGTCGGACATTTGAAGGTGCCTTCCACGCATTCATCGATGTCTGAAATGCAATAACGTTTCGGTGTTTTTGTTTTTTTTTTGTTTTCATGTTTTAGTTAATTAATAATTAATTAACTAATTAGAAGTTCTAGTTTTTTGTTACAGCAAGAAACCATCGATCATAGATACCTGAAGCTTGACAGTCAATAGATCTTACACAGACTTAATTACAAGTTAATTAATTACTAACAAGTTAACTAATTACTTAAGGGGGGGGCTACCCAGGTCAAAAATCAAAGTTCTCCAATTTTGCTTATTTTATATTTTATGTTCCTCCCCCAAGGCACCCCAACGTCAGATGAGAATAATTAAGCTTGAAGGTGCACTTTTGGTTCAGTGCGTTCGTCAGTGTATTTACATAGGCAAAAGTACGCAAAAAAGCCTAAAAGTAGCCCTTAGTTGACCAGTTCTAACACAAACCACATCTAGCCAATCAGGCTGAAACGTGGCATAGTAGCAGCCCACATGCATGGACAAAATCGTATGATCCGGATTTTTGATATGTATTTTCAATTCTTAAATCGAGGGCGAAATGGGAAAAAATAGCTGTTTTTTGGGCACGCCAAATTTGAGTGATTTTACATTTGGCGTCACTGCTCAGGCCATGGGCAAAAATTTAAAAAAATGGATCATAGAGGTTGAGATATGACATTATCAAAAAATCAGCTTCGTCAGTATTAACAAAAATTTCGAGTAAAGGAACGCTTTGTGAGCACAAAAAACTTTTTTTGCGCCTATGATTTACACGTAAAATTGAATATTTGGGTGCCCCTAGTAAAAAATTGGCACAAGCATTGGTTCCAGTTTGTTACATCTGCGATGCGCCTTCCCTGGGGCTAGATTGTGTGCGAATTTGAAGCGAATCGGAGAACCTAAATTTTCACTTATTCAGGTAGCCCCCCCCTTAATTACAATTACTCTTACACATAGAGAATTAATTGAGTAAATGAATAAGTAAAATTGAGATTGGTTAACTATTAAATTGATAAATTAAACTTGAATAAATCTCACCACATGGTTCTGAAAAGACCCACTCAAGAATACCATGTGATTGTCAGTGATTTTTTGTTACTTTTACGCTGTTTAATACAAAAATTTTTTAGAACCACGTTGGCTAAATTCTACCTCAAGGTGAATGTTTTTCAAGCACTTTTAGATTGTTCCTGTTCTTGCAAAATGAATGTTCTACCATTACAACCATGTCACCTTTGCCAAAAACAGACATACTTTCACACTTATTAGACAAAGGATTTAGTCTGAACCCCTCGGCACAAATGCATTTGTAACTGGCCGGCGGCAAGTATTCGCAAACACGGTTGGGGAATTCAGAACACGTCAGAGAATTGTTGCAAGGGTTGGATGCTGCAATGCGAAGTCACAGACGTTAGTCAGTATCCATTTATGGTATCAATGAAATGTAAAAAACCATGATACCGTAATAAAATCCTTAAAACTGTGCTCAGTATTTTAATTTAAATTAAGGATCAATTCATACTCATCATCATAACATGTCCAATTAGAGTTTACAGCAAATAAGTGCTTCATGACTTGTTTAAAAGTAGTTCCTGCAAACATGAAGGTACCATTTCACAGAAAGTTATTTAAACCCAGTCGGTGTTTCATGTACCACAAAAGAATTTTTTTACGAACTTCATTTCAATCGAAAACAACACTTTTTTCATGACCAAAAAATTTGCGAGATCACAAAATTCGCTAAATTCACTAAATCAAATCTTACGAGTGCAACCGGACTTCGGATCTCCTTTGTATCCAACTTTGCAGAGGCAAGTTGTTTTAGTGCCGTTGTATTTGCTGCAAATCGTGTTTGGACGATCTTTACAGAAGTTCAGCGTAGAGCAATCCACGTCATCTGAATAAATAAATACAATAAACTTGTACATTAAACGGTGATACAGTAAATTTTCGTTTTATTTTACGCACATTACCTTCAAAATAAACATTCAAATTTGAAATAGATAATTTGGCGCAAATAAAAACATTTTTTTAAATACAACAAAATTTTATGGAGAAAAGTTTTAAAATCGTTGGCTTTATCCAAAAATACATTTGTCATATTGTATCAAATGTCAGCTGCTAGTTGGATCATGTGAAGTGTTACCAATCGAATAAGATTAAAGCCTAGTTTATACTTGTTCGTAAGCGTGTATTGTCCGTAAGCAAAAAGTTTAATAATCTGTTGCACAACATTTAATAGCAGTTAACAACCAATTTTTGGCATTGAAGCTAGGCGAGCAGATGTGTATAAATGTACAAAAAAAATCATCGTCACATCTGCAATGGTTTTCTTGTGCTGGCTTACGGACATTTTCTTACGCACACGGACACGGACAAGTACATATGAACTAGACATAAATCATAATCCAATTAATCCCATTTACCAACGCAAACGCCATTTTCCATTTGCATCCCCGGCTGGCACTCGCACCTGTAGGATCCCACGGTGTTGACGCATCGGGAGTGCGGCGGGCACGGATTACGAACGCACTCGTCCACATCTGAAACACAAATAAAAATGAAAAACAAATGGTGATAGAATCCTATGTTATGGACTTACATATCTCAAAAGTTTTACAATCAATGTTTAGCCGAAAACGGCAAGCGCGTCTGCCTGCTCTAGAACACAGTGGTCTAATCTAATACTGATAATAACATTAATCTAATCTAAACTAATTAAAAACTATCAACTAACTACTGACTGCAGCTTTGACTCAGCGCAGCTTCTAATGTCGCTACAAAATCATTAAGCTTGTAAGACTTCACTTTAAAATTCACTATTCTTGAAAATTAAATAAATAGCATTTGAAAACTCTTAAAAAAAACTTCCCATAAATCTAATTTTATATACTCTACCTTTGCACTGCGTCACAAATCCGGTGGCGTTTCGAACCGGTTCAAATCCCGTTTCACAGTCGCAGAAATACGTGTCCCCAGAGTTTGTGCAAATAGCGTTCAAAACACATCGTTTAGATGGACACTTTTCTTTCTAAAAAAATTATTTACTAGAGTTTATTTTAATTACTCAATGTTTTAAGATTCATTTGTGTTGTTGACTCCTAAAGGTCAAGTTATATTTAAATTCCGTTGCTTATCTTCATGGTCCATGCAAATTGCAAACCGACAAGGCAGTGTACAACATTCTGCAGTGCTCAAGGCAATAAGCATGATCCAGACAAATAAACACTGGTTTAGCCTAGAGATTGTCGTAGCCCCGGTGTTATTGTGGTAGAGAACTGGATCTATAGGTCGGTGGTTCGAATCCAGCTTTCATTTCTATTCGTTTCTATTCCTGACGTACCAGGAGCTAAATTTTGACATAGAAGAACGCAAACCGCATATGGCACATCGTTTGGCATCGCAACTATGGGCCCTCACATGGCCGCAACTTTCTCACAAAAAAACATGCCCGCAGATGAATATGGGAGGTCTGGGGCGGAAGGGGGAAGCCCATTTTGGTGCTAAAAAAAGGTGCTCGAAAACTCAAAAACAACCCCAGATCGCTGTAAATTGCTCTAAAATGATCAAAAGTAAAAAAATCGCTAAAAACATGCGAATTTTGCAAAAAAATCTAATCTTTTGCGTTTTTGTTTGTTCAAGCCCCCGAAACGTCGGGACAAGCCCCCGTGAATTTTCGAAAAATCTGAGACAACCCCCACCCAGACTGGGACACTGTGTAGATGAATGATCATGCCCAACTCGATGTTATCTTACATTCTTTTCACACATGCAAAAATTGATAGTAGTGCAAGTGTATGGATTCTTGGGATCTCTCTGGGTATCTTTCGGACACAAGCAAGAAGCTGTGTAGGTTAGGGTCGCGGCGTTCCAAACCGACTTGCAAATGGCCGGGTGCTGACAACCACCATTCAATGTTTGACAAGGATCGACTAAAATTATTTCAAAATATTAAATTTTGAGTCAACTAGCCGAGAATCGAAACCGGGCCGCTCGCGTCGACGTCGAAAATGATCACCACTACACCACAACACCCAAGGCGCCCTATATCTCATTTACAACATGATATCTTATGTATAACTTACTTAGACTTTCTTCCAAGTTAAAAACTTTGCCGACGTATTTAAAAACTTTTTTGTTAGCTGAATTCTCTTCAACAAAATTCTCACCTTTACAATAAAACAGTAATGATTTATGATGGTAACCTCCAATTTATGTGGTATCTAAAATTGTCTAGTGTAAAAGTGTTGTAAAACAGAAGTTAACAGTGACGGTCACTACATACACACCCATTTCTGTGACCGTTTCAATACTAAAAAACTAACAAATGCGTACAGTTTATATGTCTGATCAGCTGGCAAAAAATAAAGCGAAAGTAAAAAAAGTAAAACAAAAGTAAAACACGCTACGAACTATATTTTCTGTCTTATAACCTAAAAGCTTACAGTAGCATTTAGTGTCATCCAGTCTTTCGTCTTGGCCAGGTGGTGTTCTGAAAGACGGTTTGCAGACACAGCCAATTCCATTTTCATCATCGACGCACATTTTGCCATTTTTGCACTTCATTTCTGCACAGCTGCCCGCTAAAACGGTTGCGCAATTGATTGACTATGGCAAATTTCATAAAACCACAATCCTACAATTGTTACGTGGGGTTATTGTAGTTCTTATTGTAGTTCATGTAGTTCTTATTCCAGTTTTTGTAGTTCTTATCGTGTTATTGTAGTTCTTACTGTAGTTACTGTAGTTCTTTGTGTAGTTATGGTAGTTCTTATTGTTACGTGGTGTTATTTTCGAAACTTCTCTGTGACTGAGTTTGTATAAAATACGACCAAAATTCATCATGATCTGTTAACAACTGATCTGTTAACAGGAAAAAACTACTACTACTCTAAATTTTATTTAATAACTTATATTAAATAAAATTTTAATACTTTGAAATAAAACAAACTACTTTGAAATAAGTTAGTATAATAATTCAACGTTGAAGCACAAGATGACTCAAGATCTCAAAGATCTTGCAATACAAAACTGCAAAAAACATACGTATTCTTTCATTGCACTCAATTTTTCCATCCCCGTAATATCCTTCGATGCACACACAGGCGTACGACCCGATGGTGTCCTTGCATTCCGCGTTGAGAGCGCATAGATCTGGATTTCTGCTGCATTCGTTGATATCTAAAACATTAAAATGACTCTTTTTTATTTTCTTGCAAACTCAAGCTCGGTGTGGTGCATAAAAACTTTGCTGAGATTTGGCATGTTCAATCTTTCTAAAATGTATAAGTTTATCACATCATATATTATTATATTTTCAATATTCAAAAATTATTAAAATGACTCTTTTTTTATGTTCTTGCAAACTCAAGCTCGGTGTGGTGCATAAACACTTTGCTGAGATTTGGCATGTTCAATCAGTCTAAAATGTATAAGTTTATCACATCCTACATTATTACATTTTCAATATTCAAAAATTATTTTTCATTTTTAACAATAATTTATCATGTCTTTACTCATCATAACAGCTGTATTCCAATACATTAACTCCACAGTTTACGCACTCAAAGCGGGGCACTTTTTATGGCGTGCGTCGGGGCAGTTGGGGTCTTTCTCAAATCCACCATGGGGCTCGCATTGGTAATCCCCAACCAGATTGTTGCACGTAGTCGTGGCTCGATCACAAAGATGGTCGTTACGGACGCATTCGTTGATGTCTGAAAGTCAAGATAGTGTAAAGGTCGATTCATACTTACAGCCGTATGTCCGTTCAACCAGTAAGACTATCACAAGATTGACCCATAAGTAGTGCTTGCCACTTTATGGTGAATCGGGGACACTATTTTTGGAGTTCATCAATGGCACCCAGACATACATGAATAAAAATGAAAACTAATAAATTAATCAATATTAAAATGATGCTTATACCGCACAGAGCAAAATGTGCAAAGCCAAATTCATTCCATAAATTACACTGCGTGGAGTAAGACTTCAAAGCTAACTTCAAAATCTTTTTTCCCACATAACATTTTCAAATGAGAATTAGGTCTTATTCCCATATAACTTTTATATCTAAATGGTAAATAGGGCCTATGAGCATTGAAACCTGTGATGTAGAAATGCTAGTCCATACTCTCGATTTGACACGAGAAGCCAGAATTGTAATTAAAAATCTCCACATATATATGCTCAAGATTTGCATCAAAACTACCTACTAATAAAACAACTCCTAAAATGAAGTTTGGTTTCATGGACAATGTTTTGAGTTATTGGCAAAGCAATTTATTCTAAACCGTTGAAATCCATTAATTGGCCCTGAGAAAAAACTGGGTTCATAATTGCACCTTGACATTGGTTTCCCATTTGGTTGTAGCCCTTAGGACAGGCGCAGTTGTAAGATCCGGGAGTATTGATACAACGCATGGTCAGATTGGCATGTCGTTTGTGACAATTGTTCAAGTGTTCCAAGCACTCATCGATATCTGAAATTAATGGGCAATACATGCAAGTACAGAATATTTACGAATCATTAAATACAGAATAACAAAAAAATAAATTAGGAGTATTATAATGAAAAATTGTTCTCCACTTTGACTGCATGGTATTTGTTGCACAAAATTACTTGGTAGTAGGTAATATTCCTAGTAAATTTATTATGTAAATAGCTTTGAAAGTTTCACACGGAAATATGTTTTATGAAAATATTATCTATAATTTTTTCTGAGTTGATAAATTTTGAAGCAAATAGATTTAACTATTGGCAAATATATCATATACTTTTCAAAAAGCTGCCGTAATTTTGTTAACTGGATTAAGAAATCATGCCTATTATCGATATATTTTTGCAGTTCGGCTCTCAGTGGCATAATCTATTTCTTATGACTTCATGAATTAAAAAACTACCAACTGTCTGAGGATTCCCTTATAAACTGTGTAAATAAGTAGGATAGAATCCTACTATTTTGTTTTTTGTTGTTTTAATATGCATTATATCACCTTTGCAAGTGCCCCGATGTTCCCTGTATCCCGGTTTACAGCGGCACTTGAAGCTGCCTGGAGTGTTGACGCAGTTTTGGCTGGTAGAGTTACAATCGTGACGCGGATACCATTGATCACACTCGTCGATATCTAAACAAAAAATAAAGTATATAATAACAGTCGACTTTTTAATGAATTAAATACAAATTAAGACATATAGAAAGATATAACGATAACGAATATATAAAAATATGTGAATACTAAGAAAACGTATGTACATTCCAATAATGAATTTTAATATCATCGATTATGTTTTATTGGAACATTTGTAAGGAAATAAATTATCGACGAATATGTAGTTTTCTTGGAACTGCTTAGAAACAAAACCATAAGAATAAGGATAAGGATAAATGAACCAGGCTTCAGCTAACGAAAGTTAGTCCGGCTAAGCCAGTACAACCTACCAGTGCAATTTGTCCCTCCATTGGCCTGCAAATACCCCTTGGGACATTTACACGAAAACGATCCCAGATTATTGATACATTGGGCCACTTTATGACAATTGTTGTCGCCTTTGCATTCATCAATATCTATAACATAAAGTTAACATATTCCGCATTAAGTCATGGCTAAGTTCGTTGATCAAATTAATTTAACTATTTACACTTTTAAACTCTTTCATGCTTGAAACTCTGGATCAATAAAATTTTTATTTTTATTACATATTAAATTAATTACATACTCAATAACAGGAAAATAATTTTGATTTAGTCAATTAGGTTATATTATAAATTTTAAAAACCAATTAATAATAGCCGGCTTCATTAATTATAAAATACTCACATACGCAAAAATTGTGGGGGATTTTTAACAGTAACGTTTAGTAACATTAAGTCGAGACCAATTACTCCAAAAAATGCTTTAAATTCAAGATAGCAGATAACTCTCATCGTCTGGACCTAATAGCTGAAATGTAGAGTCGATCCGTACTTACAGCCATATGTCCATTTATCCGACGAAAAGCAAATAAATCAAGCCGCAAACTTATGTATCTTATATCTTATCCATTATTAGTGCGTACTATATTTTATTATAGACGAAAAGGAATGGATGTAAGCATGAATCGACCCTAAACATTTCTGGCATCCACCGCACCTTTACAAACACTGGTCCCATTGGCGTTATGTCCGGGGGTGAATCCAACCTTGCACTCGCACTCGTAACCACCGTCAGTATTCTTACAGAAGGCGTGCTGGGGACAGCCGTAGCGCCAGGGCAGATCACATTCGTTGATGTCTGAAAGCAAGAGAACATAATGGGAAGAGTATGACACTAGCCTGGCATGGCAGCGAAGTAGATGTGTGAGCAGTAGGACCTTCAAGACGACCGAACCGTGAAGCCGTTAAGCTAAGCAAGCGGTTAACCGACTAATTTTGGTAGAAAGTTAATTTTGATTGGTCAATTGATAAGTTTCACTGGTTAGGTGATTCTGGTAGGGTTACGACTTTGGTCACTTCCATGCCAATAATATAAAAGCTATAATATGCAGTTTTTTGTCGAATGCTATCTTAAAATAACAGGGCACAAGGTTTTAAATGTGGCAGTGGTTCCAACAAAATAAGAAACGAACCAACGCAAGACGGCTCCGTTGGTTTCGATCCGGCCAGTTCATCTCGAAAACCGCTGTCGCACGCACAACGATACGAGCCACGTCGATTCAGACAGTGGGAATTCTCAGGACAACGCGCCTTCACCTTGGGATCAGATGTCGTGCATTCATCGATATCTAAAATACAAATAATTAAAATAAAATAAATACTATAAATATAAAAATAAATCTAAAAAAAATAGAAAACGTTCTTCTGTCCGTAGAGACTGCAATTCTTTAATATTTTATCGGCTTATCGGTTTGAATCAAAGCAAAGTATTAGCATAAAAATTCGTTAGACATAGTTTCTTTCAAAGATAATGACTAATGCATTTAGGTTTAGGTTTTCTACATATGATAGTATACTAATGTGTTATGAAACTTTAGAAAAAAGCAAAGGAGCAGCTATGTAGCATGAGGCAAATTTAGAACAAACTAATCCACATATAACACACTCATTATTCTAAGCTTTATATAAAGTATAAATCCAAGCCATGACATGCGTGAAACTGTGAAACATAATAATTAATACTATTCCCATGGTTTAGCAAATACGCGAACAATAATTATAAACTGCTGCACCTTTGCATTCCTGCTGCACCATCTCAGTGCCAACGGGGCAAATACAGGCTCTGGCGCCGGGCCCTAAGGCGACACACTTGCCCGCGGGACACGGCTGTTGTTTGCAGGGATCCAGTTCTGAAAAAATTTAACCACTGTACTACCTTGAATAAAGCTTCGGGGCTTTGTTGTTTCGTAATAGTCCAAACTGGGCTTTAATCAAGGTAGAGGTTTATTCAAGACAGGAGCTTTATTTGAGGCAATACGGTATGATGTTGATCTTTGGCGTATCAACAAAACATATCGTTAACATCAGTCTCAGACGGTCTATTGCAAACATTAAACTATAAGTGAAGTATGATAGACCCAGTACAGTACTTAAGGGATTTACGACAGCACAGCATATATCCTATTACTGTCAAATGGTTCGAGCGCTGGCCTGCAGATCCTAAAATTGGTTGTTCGAATCCCCCCTACTATTCTGATGATACTGATGCTGTCTTTCTTTCAGTAAGAATCGAACATCCATTTTTTGACATCAGGACTTATACCTACATATGTAGCTAACCCCGGATAACTAGACATGAAAACTAACGTTTGCACAATTTCTTCTTGTGTCGTTGTCGTAGGTCGTTGACAGTTTTGATGCTATCATAGCGACAGTAATATCCGGGCTTATCTTCACAGTTGCACGGTTTGCAGGAACAAGGGTTGCATTGGCAATCACTGTTGGCTGGACATTTGTGCTGTGGGTCACAGAAGGTAGCGGCTAGAATAAAAAAAATAAAGACGAAATAGTAAAAAAAACTTGGGTCATAAATAATATATCATTTAACAGTATCAGATTGCCTAACAGAACGCACGCCTTTACAAACATACTAATCTAATGAAGGCGACACAATTTTTAAAAGTAAATTATTAAAGAAAATCAATTATATATTTAAATGAATAATAAATTAGAATTAGGTTATTATATATTATCCATAGTTCAAGAAAAATAAATCTTTACATGTTTTTACACAGTTAGTCAAGTTATACAGATATTATGAGCAAACCCAAGTAAAGCAGATAGTAAAACAAGCCCAATCTGCGGCAAAAGCTTCAGTAAGCGTTAAGCATTCTTTTTCAAGTAAACTGACCAGCGGTCATTGAAAACCTGTTGTGCAGCGGTATCTCGTTATACGGTAAGCCTTCCTGGGGCCGGTGCTTAAAATGGCTTTTATCGCCTTCAGATAAAATATCGCATAAAATATTGCACCTCAGTTAAACTTTGATTCAAGTTGTTTGGTAAGTAAAATTTTAGTGTAAATATATAAACCAGGGACACAGAAGGTTGGTACAAAATGCAATCAAAGTAACACAAGTGCGTCTCCTGAGGAAGAAAATTTATGATTTATGTTAACTAGACAAATTTTCAATAATTGGTAAAATGAAATATTAAAAACAGCAATGTTGATTTAAAAAAATGCGACCGAAACCCGGGATCGAACCAAGGACATTTAGATCTATAGTCTAACGCTCTCCCAGCTGAGCTATTTCAGCTACGATACACGATAGATAAAAATCTTTAACAACAATCTACATCTGCAAAATATCGGATGCTCAGTTTGTACTTTGCGTTCAATGTTAAAATTGACATATATATATATATAAAATTTTTTTGTTGTAAAAAAATATTTTGAATTCTATTCGCAATTTAAGTTTTTAAGTTTAATATCACAATTTCTGTTCAGTATTAATGATTGATCACACAAATCCTCAAACTGACGCAACAAAATCAACGATAGTGTTTTATTGGTAACAACACATTTATTCAAACTCTTATGAGAGCTGGTTGGCTGAGACGGTAGCGCGTTCGAGTTAAAATCTGATGCCAGAGAGTTCGATTCCGTCCTTCACTTTTTTTGCGTTCCGTAATCTAATGGTATTCCACTTAAAGTAGATGTTTTCACTGCCCATGTAATTTAACACTGAACCCATTGAAACTAACGTAGAAAACACTGCAAACCACATGTGACGCCCGCGCTGTAGACTGAAGAAGGTAACAAACCAACTGACAAAAGGTGAACACAAGCTCAGTGTTATTGTCCAAAATCAAAATTAAAGACCTGTTGTGCTGTGGCACAACAGGAATAACATACTGAGATGGAACAGAGTCACAATTAATTTCAAGTTGCAATAAAATCCGATAAGAAACATATTACATAATAGCGATCAAATAGTACAAAACCTCCAGAATCAAAAACAGAACACAAATCATATTTCAGGATTTTTTTTATACTTACGAACACACAGCGTTTTATTAAACTGTATTGCCGGGGAGCGACATTTGCACCGATAGCCCGTGGCGCTGGTGGGTTCATAAATGCAGGTCCCACTGCCGCAAGGGTTCCGGGTCAGACATACGTTCGGCACTGAAATAAAATGAGACCAAATATAGGGGCGTGAGGGAAGACTGAAAGAATTGTGCACAACTCTGCCAATCAAATCTGAGTAATGCGCTATCATTACTGCTTAGATGTAAGTTATAAATGGGCAAAACAGGTGCTAGAAAGACACAAAAAATTGCTAATGATCACAGCACTGTTGCAGCTGCATATTTTAAATTTAAATTTAAATTTGGCAAAACTAGCAAAAAAATGTGGCACTACTGGCAATTTCGTCATATTATGTAGCCCTAAGTGCCATTATTAAACAACAAAATTATTATGAAACGGCCCTAGACCGTAGAAAAACAGCCAACCAACTTTTGCACACTGGAAACAGGGCATTAATGCTGGTGGCAGCGTCTTTCTCGAATGGTGGTTTGCAGACACACTTGTAGCCTCCGGCGAAATTGACACAGTTGTGATAGGACAAACATTCGTTTTCGCCCGCGCACTCATTGACGTCTGAAAAATTTCAGCTTTGATTAATTTTAGTGAAAAAAGTGAAAAAAGAAATTTCAGCGAACGAAGCTAAATTAATGTTAATGGAAAAAGTGAAGCTGATGAAGATTAAACTGTTATGTTATTGTGTCGAAACATATGTAATCAAATTAATTTTAAACTATTAGCAAAGTGTATGGAAAAAGTATGTAGTTTATTGATAATATAAAACATAAACTTAAATTTTTAACAAATAACAAAAAGCAATCAGGAATCGAAATCCCGAAAATCTTACTTACGAGTAAAATGTTTTAACCGCTCCTCACCTAAGCCTTAGCCTGAACCTAAGGCAGTTCTCACCTTCACATTTATTTGTGCCGTGATTTATTTCAAAACCCAGTTTGCAACCACACCTATAACCCCCGGGTTGATTGAAGCAAATCTGCGTTTCAATATCACAATTGTGCATCCCAGTTTTACATTCGTCGATATCTGAAAAAGATGAAAAATAGTTTTCCCGACAATTTGTTTGCGAAAACCGCCCTTTTTCAGAGTAGTTTACTTTAATCCGATTTTTGCAGTCGAGTGCTAATTATCATTAGCAACTTTACTATAGCTGTAGAAGCTTAGCTATAGAATATATTAGCTATAGAAGCTACAAAAGCAGCATTTCATTTTTGTACGAGTTCTTTAACTCAAATCCGAGCTAACTACTTGAAAATGATAACGTGAAATGCAATGCCCTTAAAATTATTCTAGGTCTAATAATTTCTAAATCTTAATTTACAACTGCTACAGTACAGTCAGACAGTGCTAATCATGCTTAAAAAGCCATGACCATAGCCTAAAACCTCTTTTTTTCATATTCCGTAAGTTTACCGGCTGAACGGACATACGGCTGTACGTATGAATCGACCCTTATACCTATGCAATTCCGTCGATCTGGTTGCAATTCGAAGCCAGCTTTACAGCCGCAAAGATAACTGCCCAAAGTGTTGCGACAAACGCCGTTCTTTTTGTCGCATTCATTGGCTCCTTCGCATTCGTTTATATCTGTCAATAAAATAACATCAGATGCAAAGTTTTATGAAGTTGAATCAACCCCTTGTTGAGTTATAATGGTAATCTAGTTAAGCTAATACAGTTAATATAGATTTATGAAAGGCCCATAGAAAAATGCGCAGTCTGAAATTCTAAGTCGCTTTACAAAAAGTCTGAATATTAACAACGACTTGACTTGATATAAATGGCAATTACGTGAATTGTAGAGATAAAGAATTATCTATGCTAAACGACTAGGTATTTGTTCTTATCCGACATACATTCTCAGGACGTAAGTAAGTAATTATAAAACTTTCGCGCCAAGAAAATAATTTTTACTTTTGAAAGGAAAATACAAGTGCTAAGTTAAGTTAATCTAATAAGTTAGCATAGTTAATCTAATCCAGTTAATATGCCCATTTGCCATCTTTAACAGTTCTATACCTTGACACATTTGTCCAGGCCCCATTCTATATCCAGGCAGGCAGACACATTTATAACTGCCCTCCGTATTGACACATTTACTACCACTGGGACAAGTGGTGCCTCTCTCGCACTCGTTAATGTCCACACAAAGGGTTGACGACAGAAACTTGGCAGGCAACCGTTGGTAACCCTTGCGACAGTCGCAGGTGAACGATCCGATGGTATTGGTACATTTCATGGAACCACTGCTGGCACAAGCACCTCTGACACACTCGTCGATGTCTGGAATGAAAAATAATGAAAGTTTAAAAAAAATTTTGGTTAATTATTTTAATTTGCTCAAAGAAAAAGCTAATTCAGTTAATTTAATCCAATTGTGATTGAACAAATTTATGAACAGCCTAAAGTTAATGAATTACATTAAAAAGTTTTATTTTTTAGTACAGTGTTGAACACACCTGTTGTACCGACCCCGCACCTGACAGGTGGGTTAGCATACTATTAAGTGTAACCTCAGTCTCTTACTCAAGGAAACAGAATACCAAGTTGGTGGGAATTGAGCTGTTAACCTTTCTAACAAAACTAGTGGAACTAAATTAACCTTTCTTAAAAAGTTAACCTTTCTAACAAAACTAGTGGAAGTTCTAAAAAACTCTAGTGGAACAAAATTTCCAACCAGTGAAGCGACAAAACGTTAGGGTCGATTCATTACTTACGTCGTTATGTATGCTCGGCCGGCATAATACTGAATATTAAAGAAATAATCGTATCAAGAACTGGGCCCAATTTATCGAAAAATCAAATGTTCGTCGTTTAAAATGTTCGTCGTTGAAAATGTTTCGATCAATCCAAAATTTTCAACGACGAACATTTTCAATGACGAACAATTTCAACGACGAACATTTTGCTTCGATAAATCGGGCCCTGATGTAATACGCTGTTTGTGGAGTGATTATTTCATAATTTTGTCAGCTAAACGGACATACGACTGTAAGTATGAATCGACCCTTATGCAACGCAAATGAACCTTTGCATTGAATCCCGTCCCCTTCGAAACCAGGCAAACAGTGGCACTCGAAAAACACCCCTTTTGAGAACACCGGGTCTTTGTCCTGACATAGGGCGTGCTCGTGGCAGTTGTGTACTCCAAGACTGCACTCGTCCATATCTGAAACAATAAGGGTGGATTTCACAAAGGCGGTTTTGCTAAACCATGGTTCTATTTTTCATTTTCATACGATCTGTGGTCTTAACTTGAGATAAACATTAATAGGACAAGGTATACAGACAGACCACGACTTACTGCTGCATTGTCCGCTTTGCAGAATATATCCCTTGATGCAACGACACTCCACGTGCAGTCTACCAGAAGCGCGTGTTTTGTTGATGCAGACTCTGGGGCCTGGGCGGAGTAAACACTTCTTGCAGTCTGAAAATAAAGATTGGCAAACAATGAGATACATAAAACAGTTACCTAGCAATAAACTACTTTTCAACACAAAATAGTTAAAATGGCTACTTCAACAGACGACAACGTACGGGCAACTACACCACAGAAGCAATTTACTATTTTCACTTACTTAATGTTTTGTCTGTTTTGCAGTTATGCTAGCACGTATGCAAGTTAATGTGTAATAGCATACAAAGCAACCATGTAAGTAAAAGCACGTATGCAAGTTAATGTGCAATAGCATACAAAGCAACCATGTAAGTAAACCCATATAAAAGTATAGATATTGTATGGGGACGGGATGTAGCGACGTAACCTATATATCACAATTGTGTCTTAAAGCCTGACCATAATTGCTGAATCTGAGACAAAAGCGGTCACCTAATTTTAATAGCTGCAGTCTTCATGACTGCAATTCATTCTTTTTGTAATCAAATAATTGTAATTTCGTCTCAGGCTCCAACATCTTTTGGTCAGACTTTAGGTTTTATCATTTATCACCGAACTTACTGGCTTCCGCTTCAGCTAAAACAAACAGAAAGATAAATTCATTAGTTGAGCAAACATAAGAAGTAAACTAATGGTCACAAAACAGTGAATAAAATAACATGCAGTTTAAACATTGTGTTCAGTATTTCGTCATTAACCGCTTCTATGACTGAATAATATTTCCGTAAACTGATTCATGCTTTTTTCATGATAATATTTACAGTAGTTAGGTTAACTAAATTACCTTATATATTCAAGTCAGTGTATGTACTTTACATGTTAATTACATACCTATCATTTATTACTATTTTGTTAATTTTTTTAATAAAAAACGCACAAACACATCCTTGACTTTTATCACTGGGCACTTTCCAGTACAGCGAGGGAGACGCGCAGACACATTCGAAACCTCCGACCTGAGAAATACATGCGGTATTGGGCCCGGTACAAGGGTTGCTTTGACAGTAGTCTATTTCTAAAAAAACACAAATAGAATAGACTCAATTACTAAAAGTCTACATAATAGTACCGACCAATATTACTTGGTACAGACTTCGGAGTCAAAGCGGAGTCGGAGTCAGAATATACTTTCCACCGCTCCCCACCCCCCCAGCAATGTCAGACAAATTGCTATCAGAGATACAGATCACTTACTAAACATAGATGCAATCACTTGTCTGACAAACATAGATGCTCCACTTACTTATTTTATTGGCATGACCTCTGCGACAATTTACTGTACTCTTGATAGTCAAAATCTATTCTTTTCGTAAGGAAATCACCCGTTTCGTTCTCTCAGTGGTGCAACTGTTTAATTTTAATCTATACTGTCAAATCTTACGCGTGCAAACTCTTCCATCGCCAGTGAACCCGTTCACGCATTCGCACTTATAGCCCGGCTGTTTCTCGATACAGCGAGCTCGTGTCTGCTTAGTGTTGGGCACTACCCGCTGGTCGCATTTGTTCAAGGTCGGTGAGGCACACTCTTTGATATCCTTGCAGAAAGTGTCGATCCCAGTGATCTAGAACAGATGCGATGTAGCTAGTCCTTTGTTTGACTGGAACAAAATCGAAAGGAAAAACTTGAAAGAAAAAACTGAAAGAAAATTGACAGAAATTTGAAAAAAATTGGTTTTCCTACCTACTGCGAAATGAAAACCGCGGCTGTTTACAACTGCTTGATGATACGTGTACACACTACACAGTAGGAGTCTGTAAAACGAACTAAAATATAATAGCACGTTCAACTGAACCAAATTATTTCAAAAGGCAGAATTGCTGTGAACTCTATTCTCTGATTGCAGACTTGAGGGCTGTAAAGTAGTGGTTAGCATTTTTGAAATCGCATGACATTTAGACATGATAACCAACGTGATAATATTACGAAGATTTTGACAAATAGACTTTAAGTAGATATTAGCAAACCACAGACTTACTAAAAGTTTGAAAACTTAAAACAGTTGTAACAGTAAAAACCAATATCTATGAAAACCGCACCGGTTGGAATCCTTCGTTACAACGGCAAGCCCATTTATTGTCCTTCAACTGGCAGTGGGTAGATTTTTTGTTGCATTGTTCGCAAATAGCAGGATCAGCTAAAATACATATACGGGTTCTTCGGCAATTAAAGTCCAGAGTTATTTTTATGGAAAATTATCAAACCACAAAAACTTACTTTCTCTAGCCCACATCTACCTGAAACCTTACTTCTTAATCTTCTGTCAGAGCTAGCGTTAAAATTACTGTATCATAAGCTTACAAGCAAAAGCACAAAACAACACAATAACTCAACTTCTATATAATCTTACGAGAAAGGAAAACATTACAAAACATCATTACACTATTCTATTGTATCCAAAAAATACTGTATCATGAACTTACAAGCAAAAGCGCAAAACAACACAACAGCACAGCTTCTTCAAATTCTTACGCGACACAAAAAAAGTTCATTCCAATATTATATTTCATCTGCAAATATGTTTTAAACCAAATCAAAAGGCACTTTTGAAACCTCAATCCCACAATAGCACTCACGTTCACAATTGGTGACCCCATCACCAACATAACCATCGATGCATTCGCATTTGTACGATCCGATGGTATTAATACAGTTGGCCTTCACGTGACACTGTGCGGTGTTCTCTGCACACTCGTCGATATCCACACAGGTGGTGTAACCGGAGTGTCGGAATCCCTTGTGGCAGATACACTCGAAGGTTCCGGGCAGATTGGTGCAGTTGGCATACTTGCCACAGAGATCGGGCATGGTGACACATTCATTGATATCTGAAACATTGTTTTTTAAATCTACTGAACGTTGACTAGAAACTATACGAGAAAAAAAGGAAAAAATTGTTTGGTATATAAAATAGGCAACTGTAAAAGTAAGAGCGTTAAAGGACATTTAAATTTTGTTACAGCAAAAGCTATACACGTGAACATATCATCCAAATATTAAAAACTGAGCCTTAGCCTAAGCCTAAGCTCAAAGAATGCTTGATACTTACTTATTGGGACTAACCAATAGTCTAAACCTAAGCCTAACTCGAAACCTGAACCGGGATTTTAGTGTTTTCGACAACGCACACGCACACATGTACAGCCTTGCTTGAAGGAGTGCAAAGCTTCATTGGACGAATCGCATCCAGAAAATTTTCATATAGGTCCATCTCCATATCGAGTTACCAAATTCGGGACTAAGTCAAACCATGCATCATCTCCACAGTAGTGTATATATTCTAATAAATAGATTTCAGACAACAAAATGCCTGCTTCTGGACCCAAATAGCTAACCTTTGCAGGGCTTGTCCTTCTTGCCGATAAATTGGGGAGGCAATTTTTCATATCCGCTCTTGCAGACACAGTTGTATGAGCCGGGAGTGTTGACGCAGGTGGCCGTTCCTCCATGGCAGTCGTGGTCACTCGGGCGAGCACACTCGTCAATGTCTGAAACAAGAATGAATAGGAATGATGAATAACCATCGGGTAAACTGGAATAAGAATGAATAGTTAATATTGAATAAAAATGAATATCCAATGGGGTAAACTGTAATGAGAACTAATTGGATATGAAAGATGAATGATAATAACCAATGACCTAACCTGTAAACAACAGCATAAGAATTAGTATAGAATAATGAATATGAATAATGAATAACGAATAGAATAAAAATGAAATTAAATATATAATACATAATCTTATAAACATATTCTGGCTGTATGAGGAATTGTTTTGAGAGCTGTTGCTATTTAGCGTAAAGGAAATCTAATTTCGATAGACAACACGAAAACTTCTGGTGGTTAGCTTCTAAGTTCGTGTTCTCAAAGAAGAAATTAGCTTTTTTAATAAGTTTTTTCAAACAAGTCAATGTTTTGGGACAGTTCCCGGAATGTTATGAAAAATAATAGCCTACAGATGCTGAATACCTAAAGAATCAATATCACAAGAAGTCAACAACTCCGAAGCGCACTTATGTCCATCCCAAAAAAGTGTTTATCAAAAGCTCCTACCGTCACAGTCATCCCTTCCTTTGCGATACCCCGGGGGACAACCGCAACGGTAGCTGCCGAGGGTATTGAAACAAGTCTCGAAGTGAGCACAGGTTGTGTGGTTGGTTTTGCACTCGTCAATGTCGATGCAATCTTGCGGGCTGTTTCGTTCGCGGAATCCAATGGCGCATTGGCATCGATAACTGCCCGGCGTATTGACGCAAGTGGTGTTGCGGATTTTGCAGGGTTTTGTCACGCATTCATCGATGTCTAGAAAACAGTAACAGCATTGAATCGTGAAGTAAGATTGGCCCGTTAGAGTACTTAAAGGGATTTATGACAGCTCAGTACAGGCCCAATATTTCGAATGGTTAGAGCTCTGGTCTGGAGATCCAGGGATGGGTAGTTCTAATCCCCCCTGCGTCATTCTGATGCTGATGCTATCCTACTTTCAGATCTATATCATATGTTTCTTACATGAAAGACAGTCTTAGCTAGATTTTGTTTAACAAAAGGAGAGTTGGACATTGACATAATAACAATTAGTACATCATGAACGTAACACATAGATTCTGTTTTACACTACGTGGGTTCGTGACACGTCGGATTAAATAAATAAACCAAAAGATTAACCTACATCAAGAGTATATGAAGAGAGGGAGTAGATAAATATATAGAGATTATATATGTAGAGAGAGATTATATAGAGATTATATATGTATAATAGGTATAGAGAGAGAGTAGATATATGAATAGATAAAAGATCATATTATGTACTATTATTTATGTACTGTTGCTCATATGTACAGTACCGACAAAAATTACTTGCAACAGACTCCGGAGTCACAGTCGCAGTCAATTGAAGTATAGAGGTGTATAATGTACTTTGACTCCGGAGTCTGTAGCAAGTAATTTTGCTCGGTATTGTATGTACCTATGAGCTTAATATGTAAACTTAAATAATCATATATCAGATGAAAGAAGCACGTGTCTACGCCTATTACAGCCTACATATTTATGCACTCTTGTCTATATGGATGTACCCTTGCAACTCTTTTCCACATCGCTCTGACCGCTGTAGCCAGTCTTGCACTTGCACTCGTAGGAGCCAGGGGTGTTGATGCACTGCTCCGCCTCGTCGTTACACGCGTTCTGGCGGAGACACTCGTTGATGTCTGAAAAAACTATGATTGTGTTTGTTTGTTTGTTTGTTTATTTGTTTATTGAATAGGAAGGTTCAACAGTACATATAAGGACCAGCATAAAATCCAACGAGTATTGTGAACTAAAGTCTGATCAAAAATTGCTGAACCCTGCTCAAAACTAATGGCGTGATATTTGTGACTACTCGCTTAAATTTACTGTTGCCAGTCGTTTTTTAGACTTTATGCCCAGTTGAAAGTTGAAATTTATTACGTTCACCCTGATACGCATCATTTGAAAACGGATCCCCCTCTCTGACCTTCACATATTCCGTTTCTAAATCTGAATCCTTTATTGCAGGCGCAGGTATATCCAGCCAAACCGGATTCTCGATTCACGCAGACCGCTTGGGTGGAACAATTGTGTGTTCCGTCAATACACTCGTTACGGTCTAAAAAAAGAAAGTTAACCGTAATCACGCAGTTTGAATTTATTTTGTATTTAATTTAATTACTGTGAAAAGTATGCCGCGGCTTACAAAGCAGCTTAAGACTCGAACAGCACACCAGCAAGATAAGGAATAGTCAAGGGCCTCAAGTGGGGGAGTAATGGAGGGAGTAATGGTTGCTTCACAATGACAGCACTGTAGCCGAAGAAACATAAAGCTGACAGGTTTCACTAGTATGAGATAGTGCCAACTGTTGCTCTGAAGCAACAGAATGCATGACAGGTTATAAACCCCGAGCCTCACCGTCGCATCTGTCAGCCAGACCAAAGTGTCTGAACTGAGCCCTGCAGCCGCAGATGGGCTGACCGCGCCGCACAATGCAGACTCGCCTGACGCCCGCGCAGGCTTGCGGCAATCGCGTCTGCTGGGTCGCATCGCATGGAATTTCTGAAATAAAAAACTATTTTGACGCAATTCACGTTAGGTATCGAAAACACTGGCCAGAAACAATAGGTGGTCAAGCGTTAACTTGAGTGTAGGTGCATGACCATTAGGTAAAATAAAACCGAGCCCAATGTTTTACCTGTCTAGGTCACAGTGGAAAAAGGAATAAAAAACTGAAGTTTGTTTAAATTTTTTTGAGTTTGCACGCATCCTTTCAAAAAAGTCTATGTCTTTTTCTTTTTGCATTGCTCCTGTTTGTCCAAACAAAGCTTTTTATTAAAGTCCCTAAATTATTTTACGGTTTAAAAATGTGCAAAATACAATAAATCAATAAATTTTAATGAAAGCTATTGTTTCCTAAAAATGGGCTTGTAATAAAAAAATATAGAAGCCACACTATTGAACAGTATTTGACCAATATCTGACTAATCTGTAAAATTAAGTTGTCACGCAAAAGGTAGACGTCTATGAATGTTTGAGATCAATAAAGGCAACACAGTTATATACATAAAACATTGCTATTCCGATAAAACAATAAAAAAATAGCAATGATTTTTGTAATATTTGATATTTGATTTTGTATAGCTAACACTTATTTTGGGCCGGTCCCTTCAATAGAACCACATACCATACGTACATACATACATGTATACAGTATACACGAATGTCCACATGCAGCTATATAGTGAATAGATAAGTTTCATACTTGAGCGAATTTCAATTCATTCCCGTTTGAAAACATCCACAGGCGACATAATATCAAGAGTACATAACTGGATAAAAAGCAATTGAGCCTGCTGCTACTAATTTAGCAATGCTGCCGCGTACTTTTTTCCTTTGAAATGTTAAAATAAAAAATTAATTTAAAAAAACATTAGTTCATTCATATACGTTTACCTCCTGACAAACTATCGCTCCAGTGAAGGCCTATATATTCACACGATGACGCATTTTGCTCCATGGCGCATTGCATGTAGAGTTTGCAATCGGGGCCGGTCGGGTCGGGTCGGGTCGGGTTGAGATTTCCCGACCCGCGGGTTGAGCGAGTCAGTTAGGGTCAAAACTTTAGGGTATAAATTGTAGACTTTGACGTTAAATTTCGCCATTTTGACCATTTCTCAAGCTAATGGACTCGTGGCAAAATCACTTCTAGACTGGAGATTCGCGAAGCGTACACCTACATACATATCACGAACAACTTTAACAAAAAATTGACAAAAAAAGTTAGTGTTTAAGAGTTTCTCTAGCAGCTTGATTAGAAGTCGGGTTGGTTCGTGTCGGGTCGGGTAGGAATCTACATATCTCGGGTCGGGTCGGGTCGGGTCAAAAAACTTCGACCCGTTGCGAACTCGAATTGCATGGCTTAGGTAGCTTCCGCCATGGCGCACGCCATGTAGCATGAGCGGGCGCACACGCACACTGCCTACTGCATTGTGGTGAAATAAAGCTACAGGTACTGTAACAAGTAAAAGTTTGGTGCAAAATGTAATCACTAAATATTGCAGCATGCTGTTAATTCATTAACCAATTCCGTATTCTACGAAAGCCTGTTGCGCAGCGTAAAATAATTACAAACAGCAAAAATGTAGTTTTCGAGACGTGTGCGACGTGGCGTGGTGAAAAGTTATATGAGTCAGTCTAAATGTAGATATATGTATAGTTAAGGGCGACGGTGTTAGATAAATGAAACGTTATTAGAATTTGTTCCCTTTGGGGAAACAGATCGGAGTTCCAATCCTACATCCAAAACTAATTTAATCTCAAAAAGCACAAACTCTTGTAACAGAGATTAAAAATTATTTAGATGATCAGAACAGGCTGATACTACACTTTGATCCGAGCTTAGAAAGCTCAAGAAGCGATTTTCAAAACGCTGCAGCCTTCCATATTAACTTTTAATGAAGCATTAGCGCATTGGGTTTCGTAACATATAGTGAGTTTCATCAGCAATTCTGTGATCTGTGTGTGCTATGCATTCTGCATGGAGACAACAGACACACTATAAACGCACATAGGTACTCAGACACACAATCAGTCTGCAGCATCACAGCGGAAAGTAAATGCACAGTAACAGCGAGACAACAGACACGTTGTGTCAACACTGTAATACACAGTCTTCAGCAGTGACACGCAGACGTAAATTTACTGAAACACACAGTAAAACATACAGCCACACACACAACGCGTACTTTGCACTGCAGCACACAAATCATAGCAGAATGAACTTAAATACCTGTTGCGCTGTGGCGCAACAGGAAAAACAGAATGCACCAAAACAGCATACAACCTCTTGTAAATTTGGAAGAATGAATCAAGTTTGTCGGTCATTAACTATTCTGTAATCATCTCATGGTGAAATGCATAAAGGTCGTCTTAGCTCAGTCTTGCTGAACGCAGTTTGATGGCAACATTTTAACGTATATAATGCATGTAGAATTACATTCCGATGTTCTAATTGGTAGAAATATTCCATTTTAGACTGGTTTTAACATAAGACTGCCTTTATGCATTCCACCTGCAATGTCACCGGTCATACCGCATTCAAATCCACTGCCTTCATAAGGAGACACGCATTTGCAGGAGTATCCAATTTTGGCATCCGGATTAGGAAGGCATTTGGCGTGTTGGTGACATTTGTTGGTCGCACAGGGGTTGGGGTGGACGACGTCTAAACAAAAAATATCAAGGCTAATCATCATTTGAAAGGAATTGGTAGAAAACATACATTTATAACGACGAATGTGAATAGACTTCAAAAGCGAGGGCCTGGAGGAAGGGTCCCTGAAAATTTGCGTAAATTGGGTAGAAATGTCACTTTTTACGAAAATGATCACTTTGCAAAGTTTGCGGTTTTTTATCCAACATGGCGAGAGGGTCCCCGGAATTTCGACCCCGTTAGATGTATGGTACTGACACTCTCTCCGTAAAAGAAGAACGTGCCGACTAGGATAACAGCAAATTCAGAGGGAAGGTCCACAAAATTCAAGTCCTAACTCTAGGTTTTGTAGCAAAAACGAAACTTGCTTCGGTTTCATTGTTTTGCATAACTTACAACAGCGCTGCCAAGCTGGTCAATGAGTAGAGTGTTATAGACATAGTCATACTCTTTCCAGTGTACTTTTGCCAACATTGATGGGACACATTCTGATTAACAGTATAGGTCTACAATAAGCTCAATGTCAATATCCAAACCATCCAAAGCCAAGATCTTACATTCAACAATTTCCGTGCGGCTCAATATAAAATAAAAAAAGTGAGCCAGCTTCATTCTTGGCTAATCTTCCGCCTATTATTGACACTAATTAACAGAAACATATCAAGCCATATCGTACGTAACTGTTATATTTGTCCCACTCAGAAGAAAGCTTGGAAATCAAAACAATTCGAAGAACAGTAACAAGCTTTTTCGCTGATTTTTATTAGACTTTACTCACCCTATAGCTCTTAGTCAACAAACAGAGTTCCCTAAGCAGCTTAGGCTAAGCACTAAACCCTATTTAAACTTGTCCTTTGCACCAGCTGACCGAAATTTGTCCTTGGCCCTGTTCCTATGTCCTTAAGGCCAAGAATTAACCAGTCTGTAGCAGTATCAATGAAATCTATCCATACCGGAATTTATTTTCCTGTGGGAGCTGTATGGCTGAGCGACTAAAATTAACCCCACCTCTACCTTTACTCAGCCCTAATTTGAATTGTCATAATCATCGTAAAAATAAATACCAAACATCAATTTTCAAACAAAGTGGAAGTGGAACAGCAAACCATTAACTTTGGTACTAACTACTAACTGTAATCGTTCTACAAGCAGAAACAGTTAGCCACCACCAAAAGAAGCTAACTAAGAAGAGAACTCAATACCATTCCCGAAATCAGAATCCGAAACGGAGGTCGGTTTACCCCGGGCGCTAACGCCGAAAACCTCTTCACCGCACACCTGGCATTGACCGTGGCGCATTCACGCGCGTTCCTTAAACTAGACATCTTGAGAATTTCAAACTCTAAGTGGATCATTATATCCATTAACAGAGGAGTGACTATTTTGTTTATCCTTATATTTATTTATTCATTACCCCGTATGTCCCAATGTCCGTACAGAAGAATGAATCGACTCAAATCACATATTCTCATCTCACGTTCTCATGAAAAACCTTTTTCCAGTGATTCCACATGTTTTTAATCCCTTTAATCACTCCATAATATTTTAATCCCTTTAATGGACTCCAAAAACATTACTTACATGCGAAGCAGACCACTAAGACCGCACAGAGAATCAGACGAGCGTTATGCGGCATCATTTTGAGCCGAAATAGATCTCATAACCTAATTTTGAGCTGGATCACCTAACGGACCACTAATGGGCCACAAAATGACTGTTTATCAACCCACCCGAAATCTGGCCCAACTAGGGGGGACCAGGAATTTTTTAATCTAAACGTACTAAACAGAATATGGTTATTTTTTAGAAAACATCAGCTTAAATTCATCCTTTCCAAGTATTTCGTTCATTCTTGCAGTATTTTATAAATTTTTTCAAGTTGATACGCAACCTGATAAATAGCAGTATGGGCACTCTTATTTGGTGTTACGCGTGGATTTTGGCAGAAATTAAGGCTCAATAGTTGACAATTTAGCAGATATTGGAAATTTTTTACGACGCATGATCGATTCAATAAATCGCAAATTACCACGAAATTGAAATAAAATGGCACATCCAGAGCAAAAAACACTTTTATTTCCAAGTAATTTGGTACATTCTAGCAAATGTAAAAAACAGTGGAACAATCTGTAGTAGGTTACTGTACAGTACATATTTATTATTCAATGTAACCAATCAGGGACTAAAACCAGGGCTGAAAAATAAATAAAATAAATAAAAAATGTGCATTGAAACTACTAGCAAGGGGGGCTCCCCCCCCTCTTGAGATAAGAGTGTGCCAAAATGTGAAGGGGTCGTGTGTACTTAGGCAATTTTTGTTCCGGTAGTTCAAAGGTTTATAGATGGTGGCGAAGGAATCACATTACAGTGAAGGAAGACATACCTAATTATGGCGAAGTACATAATTGTATATACGTACAACAAAATGGTATTTTGATTTAGTCAAGACTGTAACTACAGTGTTAAAGTATTTAGTTGTAGTTTATAGTGCCTCAGGGCGGGATTGCACACATGTATTGCAGACAACTTTGAAAAATAAAGTTGTAACAAAATTTACCATCTGCAGAATCAAAAGAAGAGGTGTCAATCTGCGTGACTACTATGATTTTATAGAAAGTAAATCCAATAAGAAATGAAAAATTCCAAAGTAGTTTTCTGAAATTTAAAGAAATCACTTTCTGGTATAAGGTATTAACAATCATATTAAAACAACATTTCATACTTGACATACAAACAACAGACAACGTTACAAATAATTTTCTAGATTGACTAGTTTTGTACAACTTGAAGCTATCACAATTAATGTGCAGAAAAACACAATACTTACAAACAACACAATATAATGATGTAAAAAACAAATTATTAACAAAAATCTGTCGGTAGCAAAATCCAGTAGTACAATCTATTCATTACTATACAGTACATATGAACAATTGAAAAATGACATAAATAAAAAAATTTATACTTGGTATGTTATAATTTTTTCAAAAATTTAATTTCCGAAACATTTTTAACATTGATTTCAAGTTCAAGCATTAGTTTGAAGACACAATAAACAGGTAAATTTGTATTATGTAAAATAGATTATGCACGTCTCCTAAAAATGTGGCGGACTTTCTAACTTCTTAATTTTTTTTAGGTGCTTCGCGATTATTAAAACTACTGATAACATAAAATAACCATTTTTGGTCCAAATTAAATTTAATTAGGTATACAGGCTAATGTTACATATTATGGCACATGCTAAAAACATAACTCAAAATATTCCAACAACAGAGTTCAGTAGTGAGTTTCGACAAAAATGAAGCTGCTGACTTAACTTGTTCATTTGGTTAATCCGATTAGTCGTTTAATACTCCACATTAGTCCGTTTAATCCCTCAAAAGAATAAGGCGTCAAGATATGTTCTTTAGGAAGATGTATCATCCTTATTTGAAGATTTACCATCTTTATCTTCTGATTTAGTCACGGCAATACATCTAGCGGGGTCGTTGGATGGTTTGAATTCTTTCTTAATCTGGGCCAGTGGTTTTAGTAGGGTGATAAAAACACCTTCGTCCCTTCGCTGGTACAGCATTTCCCCTTCAAAGCTCACTAGCCCGTGTTTTCTGGCCCGCAAAAGCATACCCACAACCTGAAAAAAGATTAAATGGATTTATTCATGTATATACCTAAAGTTTTTTATTAATTTCAAAAAATAAACCTTTCTTGCAAGAATTTATATATTAGTTTTTGAAGTTAGAATGATCTCTGAGCATGTTAGTTTCTTCACGGTTAATACAATTTTTATTACAAAATCCTAATTTAGCTTATTAAAAACATATATAAAATATCACAAACTTATTTATTATCACTTATGTAATTGCAAACTTTAGTTTCACTGAAACTGTTACACCTTGTTAGAATTTTTAATATTGAGTCTTAAAAACTGTAACTTATCTTACAAACTATACAAATTAAATCACAAAATTAAATTATTTTAACCTATCATTATACCTTGTCCGAAATTTTAGTGTACATTTGAAACAAATCGCCGAAGAGGACAATCTTTTTGCCATCCGGCCGGGTGTATCCCATCATATCAATAACCTCACACAATTCTATTATTTCTCGGCAAACATGGTTACCTATCACAACACAATAAATCAGTATTATGGTTTAAGTTCTGAAATTAAAATTAATTAAGTGATATACTTTGAGTTTGTTGTGGGTTGTGATAGATGACCAAATTTACCGAGCAATTAATTTGACTATTAAGGGTCGATTCATACTTACAGCCGTTTGTGCCTACAGCCTCAAAAAATCAAATGTTAGGTTAAGTCCAAAAAGCTATATATGTAGGTATGTAAACTTTAGCCGGCAAAATTACAGAAATCCACACGACAAGCCACACTTGCTAAGATATGGCGAGCTCGATTTTTGAGTGATTTTCATGATTGTACGGATTAAATTCAGACCATCGGCCAATATAAATAAAATTGCTAAGGTAGAAACGGCTGCAAGTATAATTCGATCCGACTTAACTCTTCTAGTACAAATGCCATTTCAAAATTAAACACACCACAACAAACTGAAGCAAATCACATTTTTAGTGCAAATGTTAAGTTGTTTTATCGTTTCAACTCAATATGTTTTTTTGATAAAAAATCAACAAATACTAACAAAAATACGTCATGTATTAGTAATCTAAATATTGTTAAACCGATACATTACCTAAAGAAGTAGATATATTTTCATACCGCTTTAGCATTTACATTACGCGCATATCAAACAACATAAACATTTGCACATTAAAGTACAGACCAAAATAGTTTGATACTGATCCCAAATCAAAATCAAGTCAAATCGTAATTCTAGGCTTTAGTCAAATTTACTCACTTTATTTCAATTGTCATTATTATTTTTAATTTTTTAATTTATCAATTCTGACTTTTTTTGATTCGGCCTCAGCGACAATGCATTATGGTCTGTACTTTTTGAGTGAACATCAAAGGGGCTGTTTATAAATTCTGATTAACTGGATTAGATTAACTGAAACAGTTATATATAACATATGTAACATACAGCGGTTTTCTACAAATTTGCTCCTTTAAGCAAAAAGCACAACGAAGCAACTGTGTCCAATTTGAAGACGTTTCCATCACTTAATGTTGAGTTTCCAAGTTAATCCAGTTAATCTAGTTAGTCTAATCCAGTTAATCCGAATTTATGAACAGGCCAAAAGTACCTTATCAGAATAATATTGGTAAAGTGCAAACAGTTCCCCAAACGTGATTTGAACCTGACCCGATTCGGGGCCAGGTTTGCCAAATTTCGTTATGATCTCACATAGAAATATCATTTCATAGAAAATATAGTTTCCTAAAAATACATACATTCGTTTTTCCGAAAAACATCTTAATAGTATCTTATTATTCCTCGTAAAATATGTACACTTAGATAAAACTATTTACAGTAGGTACGACCAAAATTACTTGCTACAGACTCTGGAATCTGTACTCTGTAGCAAGTGAATTCGGTCGGGACTGTAATTCTGGCGGCTCTTTGCAGTGGATTTAGTGTATTCAATTCAGATTTATAAGGTTGCCTACAGCGTTCGGTCAGAAACTGTATACAGTAAGTAAATTATCTAAGGGTCGATTCATACTTACGGCCGATATTCGTTAGCCGGCAAAATATCAAAATAAAATCACGTCACGTCTGTAAGATCAGATTGTGGCGTGACAATTTCGCAATTTTGCCGGCTGAACAGATATAGCTGTACATGTAAATGGGCATCGACCATACATGTAACAGCACCAAAATTTTGGGTACCCCTCCCCCCTCGGTGGGACCCCCCCTCCCCTGCGTCAACTCATTTTTGACCCCCCCTCCTCCCAAAAATGACGCAATTTGTAGCTTTTTGACCAAAAAATGCCGATTTTGACACTTTTGGCAAAAATTTTGGTGAAAATAGCCTAAATTTCACCAAAAAATGCCGATTTTTTCAAATTTTGCTAAAAATTTTACTCTCGCCGGGACCCTCCCCCCTCTTGTCCTCCTGGCAGGACCCCCCTCCCTCCCCCGGGACCGAATTTTGGGGGGGGGTCTTCCCCCCCATCCCCCCCAACTACATGTATGGCATCGACCCTAATGCAGCGTTCATATATCGAAATATATTACACGTGAGTTGTTTCAGTTCACCAGTTTTCATTTTAGTATTTAATTGATTAATTAATAATTGATAACTAACTACCTGCTCGTATTCCCCTAGCCTCTGTTTTGGTTCCCTGTTCCGGACGACCATATCTCTCGTCCGTAACTTTGTGCTCCGGTTTTGTATAGATATCCGAAAACGGATTTTTGCTCAATTTTTGCTCCGTATCAATACCATGGGTATTATACAATCGGATTTTTTCTTTTAAAGAAGCCATAGACATTTTATCTGAAGCAAAAATAAGAATAGTAAATAAAAATTGCATAAGAGTTTTGATAAACAAAGATATTTGTGTTTACAAAATAAACACAAAACACAAAAGTGATAAGAACCATTTTTTCGAACCATGATTATTAAATGCTACAATTGAACTCTTAAAACGAATCTTAACCCTCGTTGAGTAATCCGCATAATTTCATAGTAGCTGCTTTCTTTATTTTGGCCCGATGGTAGAGAACAAGTAATGAACAGCTTCCAATTTTCCTTGTTTTTTGCAAGTTGATGCAGCTACATAAGTACACATATTTCTGCCAAATTTGACAAATTTTTGCCTATTAAGCCCGGTTCATACTCGTCCTTTTGGCTGTCCTTTTCTCCTTTTGGTCGTCCTTTTGTCCTTTTCAAAGGGACAAAGGGATAGTTTGAAAAGGACAAGGACTTTTTGAAAAGGACAACAGGACTTTTTTAAAAGGAGAAAAGGACGCCGAAAAGGACAGCCAAACAGACAAAAGGACGGGTTTCATTTGTAGTCAAACTGTTTGCAAAAGGACAAAGGACAAAAGGACAAAATTCAAAAGGACGAGTATGAACCGGGCTTTAAGGTTAATATAGTCAATGCAATTAAGCTAGTTTACGAAAAGACGATAAAAAACGACACAAAAACTTAACAAATTAATAGCTCGACTTTAAAAAACAACATAAAAGTACCAGGACAAGAACGTCTGTAAGGAAGTGCGTTTTCGCAGCGTATTTTACCAATTGGCCGACTTTCAATGCAAAACATGAACAGCACTTGCGGATGTCTGAAACTACAAATTAAGCTATTTATAAGACGCTAAAAAGCTGGGGAAGAAGTTGGAAAATTTTACTTCGAACCAAATGTTAATTTTTCGAAAGGAGTTTTAGCGTTTTTTAACTCCAAACCTCACTTAACTTATTGCTCGCTTCAAATTAAAGTCACTAGCATGTTTAGCTGATTACAAATTACTCAAAATTAAGATTATAAAAACGGACTACACAAAAATATCAAACAAAAAGCTAACAGTCAAGTTTATATTTGAAATCTACCTAATAAAACGGGAACATAGCAAACTACAAACTTCCAAAAAGTCCCCAGCTGCTAAGTAAAAGTTCCTTCAGCTGACAAAATAAAATATGGCAAAAGTTAGGTTCAAAAAAATAAAAAACTAGGAACTAAAGTTTCTTAAATGCAGAGCAAAACTCATTTAGCTTATGCAGTACATTTAATACCAAACTTCGACGGCGAAGGTACGCAAAATGTAGCATAAATTAGCCAAATTCCAAGATACTAAAAATTATGGGGGGAGGGGGTGGACAAGTCAGACCCAAAAAAATTAAAAAAAAGTATATACTTGATTGAGTCACAAGCTTTCGCGAACACGCAAAAAGTGAACTTTAATTTAAACTTTAAAGTGAACTTTAAAACATTAATTTTTTAGTCAATTTTATTTATTAATGTTATCATACTAAATGCCTCTCAAAGCTAAATGTGACTCGCTTCATAATTTTCCATAAAATTTAAACATCCATCTCTAAAGGTTACAACTTTACTAAAAATCAGAAATACCTGTCACAAAAAATTAACTTTGATCTCGTGGTAGAGACTCGACCCCCCCCCACAGTCAAACGATGCAGTACGTATAACATTTTGACAAACGTATGACAACTGACTTTATTTTCGAGGCCGCATGACTTGCGAAATTTCCAGTAAAAGGCTTGATTGATGAAATAAGGCAAAGTTTAAAAATTCCATAGAAGACGTTTACGTCATTTTTTCTGAACTTTTTAGTGTGTAATTCACGAATGTATTCGCAGTGACAATCTAAAAGATTAGAAGGAAAGATGGAGTTATCCTGCATGTAACCGCTAAAACGTATTGACTAGGGTAAAATCAATTTTCTACGACCATACCAGTGTTGCTAATAACGGGACTTTGGAAATTTTCATTAGACTCTGGTGAAGTATGTATTAATAACCGAATTTGAAAGCTCAAAACACCGAAAATTACAAACTGGTGGGCGAACAAGGGTCCAGAAGCCAGTGGCGTAGACAGAAAAAAATTTCGGGGGGAATAATCCCTTCGATTTTTGAAACGTGTTGCAAATGAAATTCACTTGACTGCAAATACCACACAATGTACATAATTGTTAATTAACACATTTAGGTACACCGCCAAAATTCGGTAATTTAGGTAAATTTCATTACAATGCAGATTTTTTAAATTTTGGCCGAAATTTTTCTGTCGGTAGATCACGATAGCTAGCAATATTACTGCAGCGCAACGGTACTGTAAAGCCACAATCTAATTTTGACGAACGAAAAATTAAAATGACGCCAGAATGATGAAATCCTATTTTGAAAAAACTCTGATGGAGACGCATCGAAAATTTGCAGACGAAAATGAAAACTAAAGAGTGATCGTCATAATTAGACAGTGTAGTAGACAAGTAAATGCAGAATAAGATACACTCGTGCACACATGCAATGGCTTTGATGAAAGATAATAGCGAGGAATGGCAAGCCACAATGCTGTAGGGGTCTGGGAACGTCTGTCCCCAGGAAACAATTGGAGAATTTTTCATTTTTAGGCCAAATTTGGTCAACTGGTGACGTATCAGAAATTTAAGACCTAAAAACCGAAGGGGGAACCTTTTGGAGCGGTGACCAGTATTTGATCAAATTTTCAATTTTGGTAAGAAAAAATTCAAAATCGTGAGCATTTGCCCAGTATGTTGCCCGAAAAAACCTGCTTCTATTGAAAATTTGAAAAAATAGGAAAAAATAGGAATTTTTCTCAAAAAATAGGAAAAAATAGGAGGGGGTCGAAAAAATAGGAAAAATAGGAGCCGCAACACCCCTGAGATGGATTCCGTCAAAAAAATGAGTCTTATTCTTAAACAACGTGATACCCCTACAACTGCCTAAAGCTACGATATACCACTATCAGCGTATGTACATACTAAAGAACATATATACTCGTTTAGTTATATTAAACTTATTTGAACTATTGTGCACATTAAATTACTATAGGTAAAGATTTATATTCTAATAGTTCAAATGATACAGAACTATGTACTACTAAGATGCAATCTACTCGTCTTGCCGAGCACAGGTAAAACTGCTGTTGAAAAATACACGATCTCCGTTTAGATAGCATTACACAAAAATGCTACAATGGCTATTTATTTAAAGCAACACATTAGTAAAAAACTATCAGCAAAATAATTCAAAATCATTTTTGACTTAACCAAACAATTATTTGAAACCGCACATGTCGTCGACACAACAATTTTCAAAAACTACCTGCTACAATTTTTCATAATCATTACCTTAAACACTTTCGTAAAAATAAAAAGTAATGCTATCAGAAATGAAATTTTCGAATCGTGCACATGGAAGTTTGACAAAAATTCACACTCAAGGTATCACAAGGTTGTAAACTTTTGAATTTTTTTGAAAACTCCCATACACAAACGTCAACTAAAAAAAATCTGGCAATGGCAATATACTGTTCATATAACACACACCTGTATTAACAAGAGTACATAATAATTTTTCACTCTGCTTTTATAGAGTGACACATTAATATTTACTCTTGCTTGGTAATAATAATCAAAAGCCTAACATCTACGCATTGCACAGTACACTCCACAAATAGAACACGTTAGAGTAATAAATAGAACAACTTAATAAACCACAACCGCTGCATAAAGCACACACTATAGCACACAATTATAGATAGCACCAAAATACATTAGTATAGTAGACGTTGATTAACTTTTGGTTTAAAGCTCGAAGTAGCGACAAAGTTACAAACAGATATAAAACAAGCACAGCAATTTATTGTACAAAGGCACCAACGGGAAGAAGTTTTGGGCCGCACCCCTGAGAAATCTATTTATAAGTAATCGAATCAACTGATTGCTATCAACAAGTGGTTAGACTTGTTACTAGTAGATTCTGTAGTGAAACAAGGTCTTGAAAATAAAAAATCGAAATCCAAAAATAGCAAAATGTAAAAAATAATAATCCAAAGTAAAAATAATTTGAATTAAGCAAACCAAGTTTATAAAAACTAATCAATAAAACAATATACAAAATAACAAAAAATGAGCATAATTTACAACCACGGGAACTCAATCAGGGTTAAAACTGAAGTTTGATTTTTCACAAATACTTGATAATTTTAAAAAATATTATATCACACTATTTTCAAAACAGACACTTGAAAAATGCACTGTTCAGTTTAAATTGAAATTTAAGTGACACTTGAACAACCATTAAAAATTAGCTCACAGGTACATACATATAACACAATAAATATAGACTAACAAAGCAGACCAAAAATACTGAAGCTTAATCGAGTCTAGTAACGCATACTAAATTAACCTCAAGTTTTCGTATTGACATCTTTCGAATTCACAGAAACGTACAAAAAAGTGCACATGTCTAATCAACATTCGAATTTATAATGGCTACAGTTATTTTTTACAATATTCAGACATACGACTGGAAGCATCGAACCGATATCTCAAATCACTGAATAGCAAAAGTCTGACCAAAAAATGTTGAACACTGAGACCAAACAAAACATGCTATTTCATTACGAAAATAACAAATTTCAGCCATCAAGAGTACAGCGAGTAGCTGCTAAAGTCAGGCCGCCGGTTTTCTCGCAAAATTTTTTGGTCAGACTTTAGATAAGCCTAATAAAATTCCGTCTTTATGCTATTACTCCTCAGCAGCTGGTGGGAAACAGCGAAATGGTTTGTCGTGCTTCACGGCATCGAAATATGGACAAGAGGCCAAATGGGTGTTGAGCTGGAATTGGTCCAAGCTTGGCGACCAGTGACGAATTTTCTCTGGTACCCGGCTAAAACTCCACCGCTAAAATAGGATGAACATTTCGCATGTTCATTAAGTAGACCAAGGCAAACGTGGTATTTCCATAATCGCAGTTTCTCTTTTATTCAGCCATATCTATAAACTATGAGTAAAGAGACTACAATATTGTATTAAACTACAACGAAAAAATGTCCAGAGCAATTTTTACTTGATGCAAAATTCCGAGACTATAGCTACCACGTTGGTTTACTGATATGTATATAAACTAATGCAGTAGCTAGTCAACTTGTAATTTTTATTCAACTGATTTGATTTAATCATTACAAAATGATAAAAGACAGTCTTAGGTCTTGTCCCAAAAACTTGCAGCGATTCTATTCCTACTTCTCACTAACCGTTCTAAAAATGAACTTTGAAAATAATCTTATGAAAAAACTGCGATTCTGGAAGTACCACCTTAACTAAACAGTCCAAATTAACTATTAGTCTTAACAACTCTTCAAAAGTCTTTGCTAAAAACGAGAGTAAGTGGTACATAAATATTGATGTCTCCATACGTGATAAAGCGATACCATCACTCATAATTAACTTACAGTTAAGTTTATGAAAACACCACAAACGATTTGTAAACACCTTTAAAGAAGTGTTGTCCAAGCTTCATCAAAACTGGTAGAAAAACGTGTGAAAAGTGAGCTTTTCTCAATATCTCAAGTTTCTTTGCAATCAATTTTTTGTTGAAACTGTCACGAAACATCCCCCCTGGCCAAACATGGGAGTGGGGGGGCTGCACCCCCCAGAAGGCACTTTCGCCCCCCCCCCCCCCAGAATGTTTTGTTAGCTCACGAAGAAAAATAGGTGGCTCACGAAGCAAAAGAAAAAGCAAAAACGGCCGGAAAAGTTGCTCCGCCCCCCCCCCCCCCCCCCAGAATTCGGTAACTGCCCACGTATCGCCTGAAAACATCAATGTGACCAACCAGCGGTCCTTCAAGCCAAGTGACCCGTCCGTCCATGTTCAGAGTCCTAATCCAGGTCCGCTGGACCATGCCTTTGCTCTGTAGCAGTGAGCTGGCCACACACCGCCACATCTGCGAGGCCTTGGCGAGACAGTTCAGAGTGGCGCTGTCACAGTGGGCCATGATGCTGTGCAGGAGCTCGCCTGGGAGACCAGAGTGAGACAGATCTGGGATAGCGTTGGGGGACGGGTTGCTGGCTGAAAAAGAAACCTGATTAACTTGCTGGCTTGTTTCTACAGCGCTGTGGTGGATGTCACCATCTGCCCAGGCGCCCAGTTATAGGCGCCCAACGGGTCCCCCAGGACAGTCTCCAGGGAAGCCCCGCCTTAACCAAAGACCGTGGTTATGGCCGCACGAGTGCCCGGGGAATGGGCACCTCAGAAACGCATGCTCAAACTGTCTCCTCCTTTTCGTTCCTGAGAAGACAGTCGGGGCTATCTTCCCATCCATACATGAAGCCACAACATAAATAGTGCATCCACAACACGACTAACTGAACTGATGGTTCAAAATCTAATCTAATCTAATCGTTGATCCTCGAGTTTTTCACGGTAGTTGACTTGATAATTAATTACTTAATTAATTAATTAATTAATTAATTAATTAATGCTCAATTGACGGTCTCCGCCACGAATTTATCAGCTGCACATATTTTGCAGTAATCAACTGAGTAATTTAAGCACAAAACTTTGGCCACAGACTTACATCTCAACCCAGACATAACCCAGAAATAATATTTTGTCATTTTGCATTTCTGTTACTCAAAAACAAACAATTTTTCCGACGTTTATTCAAAATACACAAAATTTTCTGTTGAAATCGTTTTCTCATACCCCAGACCCACTACAGGTGTGACCTCAATATTCTAAGTCACTTTCACCCAGATTTAGATGCGGTTTGAATTTCTTGCATCGGTTCAGGTGCACTGCATTAATAAAGTGATAAATTATATAGTGCAGTAACCGTAAGAAAAAGCCAATAAACACACGAACGTACTACTTAGGCCGGATTTTAACACATAGCTGGACAAATCTCCATTAAAGCATAAAATATCTGATCCACGGTTGGGGTGCAATCTTTGGACCTAAAACACCGAAGCTAAAAATAAGTAACCAGTACCCTGTGGATGCAAATGAATCGTGAGGGACCCAACATAATCGACGACATTAGACCTTACCTTGGTTACAGAAATGCATATTTCGGGACAAACTACTTTGATATGAGTTCTCGATAATAAACCGACCGAGGCTTATTACACTATCGAGACCCAACCAAGAACCCAGGCGAAAAATAACGGAATTTAAGTGTGGAAATAAATCCAGCAATCAGAATCTAACATTCAATATTTCGATACCTAACTGAAACCACTTTAGCCGGAAAAAGTCACCCAATTTGAGTCTCAGGAAAAAATAACAGCCAAATCAGAACTAATATTTCCATGTGTAGGCGAGCAAAACTAACTAAAAATTTTGGATAGTATATGAAGAAGTATCATATAAGAAGAGCAACACTGTACGCAGTCTATTGCTTCAAAACAGAACCGCAGCTCACTACTAAAGTATATTATATTTCTTTCGCCCATTTGATAAATTTTAAAAACAACACATTTTATGTTTCTAATCAACTCTCTTTAATCCTTTTAATCTCATCAAAAGCCAACCAAAGCCCACTTGAACATCACAGCCATAGCAGTGCAGCGGGCAGCGTTTATAAATCCACCCGTCGAGGGCTGGAAAAATATCCGAGTGGAAATCTGCATTGTGGGTCTCCCACTCGTCTCGGCGGATACAGCTGTCGCAGGCGAACGTGAAATATCCCTTGGGTTTCACGCTGTGGTGTGGGAAGCAGTCGGGCACTAAATTCAGTATCAGTCGCTCCCGGGCGTAGAAAATTGGTAATTCGCCTGGTGGTGGTTTCCAGGATTTTGATGTCTAGAATAATTATCATACCATACTGAAAAGTATGATAAAGTTAGAGTACTTAAAGAGATTTACGACAGCTCAGCATTGGCGCAGCAGCTCGAATGGTTAGAGCGCTGGTCGTCACATCCGCGTCAAATGCGAATCCCTCCTGGGTCATTCCGATTCTTTCAGAAAGAATCACTTCCCTTTCTTGACATTACACTAGTAAGGAAAAATGCCCTTGTCGGGCGGCTCCTTGGGTAGAATAGGTTACTGTCTGTCTAAAACGGAAAAATACTTAGGCTGAGCTTGTAAAAGCATTGGTACAAGACTTTATTAACGACAATATGCAATTCGTGTGAGCTCGTTAAAGTAGGTGGACTAGGTATACCTGTTAAGAATAGGAATATGATCTTCGTAGGGCAGACACTGTTTTCCGCACCCTATTCGCGCGACCTTCAGCTAAATTATATCATGTGCTCATGTAACATAGCGGCTTTTTTACACTAACTTTTACTTTTACACTTTTTTACACTAACTCAACATTGGCAAATGGCAAAAACGTTAGAGCGGGCACTCATAATAATTTTAGCTGAAATGTCGACTGTTGGCTGAACGGCTGAAATGATTCGGGGTTGTGCAAACAATCGGTCAGGGATTGCTTAAGTTCTCGGCTAACAAGGACGCTGAAAACCCTACCTCGCACCAATGAATTATGCATGCCATAAATGGGTCAACTTAGGTAGCAGTTTCTTGTACGAGTTAAGCTCTTGCTTTTAGATTATGGACTCTCAGATTATGGATTTGTTCCTGCTTTAGCTACACACATCTAACACAATATGCTTAATTCAAATATGATCGAATGAAGTAAGATGCTTACACAGTACATAAATTTTGATCAAACGATAAGTTAAGGATTTGGATAAGGTCTGCAGTTATCTCACAGAACTTTTTATCAAGCATTTACAACAATAATAATAAGAAAATACAGTTGAAACAAACCCAGAACGGGCTGTAAGTTCGCGCGAATAGGGTGCGGAAAACAGTGTCTGCCCTACGAAGATCATATTCCTATTCTTAACAGGTATACCTAGTCCACCTACTTTAACGAGCTCACACGAATTGCATATTGTCGTTAATAAAGTCTTGTACCAATGCTTTTACAAGCTCAGCCTAAGTATTTTTCCGCTTTAGACAGACAGTAACCTATTCTACCCAAGGAGCCGCCCGACAAGGGCATTTTTCCTTACTAGTCCTCTCTCTTTTTCCGCT
>JASANF010001914.1:0-24306 GCA_030248245.1 Trissonchulus sp. WLG1_4 | reverse complement strand
ATTGGTGGAATTTGAAGTTTTTGATGAACTGATGCCACTAGATGTATGTGTTCCCACCCCGCACTGAAAGCATCTTACTAACACCAGATATAACTGCATTCTAGTGCTTTTGAATGCTGTTAGATATTTGGTTTACTCACTCATAATTTTTTTACGTCTATAGTGTGTTTGCATTTTGTTACTTTTATACTTTCTGACTTATACTTATTGGTTAATGCCAAGTTAGAGACTAATTTCTCTGCATCTAAAATAAGTCACATCTGTCTATTGTGTGCAAAATTACATGTCAGTGGGGCGTGATGTTCTGTGTCATCTATTGACCAACATATAGCTAAGTTGAAAATTATACATCAGTGATTTTTACAATATTTTAGCTTATAAGTAACTAATGAAGAGCTGTAAAATGAAGCCACTTTTTAAAATAAACCATTTTAGAGTGTTTAAAATTATAGTAAAATGGGCATGAATCCTAGTTCATCTGTAACACCTAAAAATTTTAGTAGTGGAAAATTTTGAAAATAGTACAAAATGGGGAGTTTCAATTTATTATTAGTACCTACTGCTTCTCACAAACGAAATAAAACCGTTATTCCTAAAGCAAACTTGTTTATTGGAGCCTATTAAAATGGAATTGTAGCAAAAAAGGCTGTAATTAAAATATTCGTGGACTAAATTTGAAAATTTTGAAAAAATTGAAAAATTTAAAAAAATTTGCGTTTTTGCTACAATTGCACTAAGTAGGCTCTGTTGTACATTTTTGCTTCAAGAATGATGGTTTCATTTCGTTTGTAAGAGGCAGTAATCTGCAATAATGAATTGAACCCCCAATAAATGACACAAAACGCACGCCCCACTGGTGCTGTAATTTTGCACACAATTAGGACAGATATTAAGCTATTTTTAGATGCAGAAAAAACGCGTTGCTCTAACTCGTAACAATAAGTATCAGTATCAAAAAGTATAAAAATTCAAAAAATGAAAACATCGTTTTTTCACGCACTTATCGACGTAAAAAAATTCTGGTGAGATTTCAAATGAAATCTGAAACAGCATTCAAAAGCCCTATAATGCAGTTATATTTGATGTTAGTAAGATGCTTTCAGTGCGGGGTGGGAACGCATACATCTAGTGGCATCAGTTACACTCAAAAACTTTCAAATTCCACCAATTTCAAGGGTCATAGCTGAGTATACAGGGCAATTATAGAAAAACTGATCACATACATTTTGTTTGCACTCATATAGGATCCAATTTAGAGCGTAATCCAAAAACCTTGCCAAAATCGATCAAGGGCAACTTACCAATGGTCGAACCTTACAGAAAGTCGGTCATTATATAAATATATATATATATATATATATATTTTTTTTTTTTGTTGTGCGGTTGGTGTGTGTGTGTGTGTGTGTGTGTGTGTGTGTGTGTGTGTGTGTGTGTGTGTGTGTGTGTGTGTGTGTGTGTGTGTGTGTGTGTGTGTGTGTGTGTGTGTGTGTGTGTGTGTGTGTGTGTGTGTGTGTGTGTGTGTGTGTGTGTGTGTGTGTGTGTGTGTGTGTGTGTGTGTGTGTGTGTGTGTGTGTGTGTGTGTGTGTGTGTGTGTGTGTGTGTGTGTGTGTGTGTGTGTGTGTGTGTGTGTGTGTGTGTGTGTGTGTGTGTGTGTGTGTGTGTGTGTGTGTGTGTGTGTGTGTGTGTGTGTGTGTGTGTGTGTGTGTGTGTGTGTGTGTGTGTGTGTGTGTGTGTGTGTGTGTGTGTGTGTGTGTGTGTGTGTGTGTGTGTGTGTGTGTGTGTGTGTATATATATATATATATATATATATATAAATATATATATATATATATATATATATATATATATATATATATATATATATATATATATATATATATATATATATATATATATATATATATATATATATATATATATATATATGTTACGGTTAGAGCTGGTAGTCCGGTTACAGCTAGAGTGGGATGCACTCTAACCAAGCGCTTTGGTTAAAGCTAGTCATTGCACATAAACCTCAGTCTAGGCGGAGCTTCGTGTTTTCTTGAAGGTTCAACACTGAACAATCTAAACAAAGGCCTTAATCTTAAACAAGGCCTTCCTTGACTTCATCAAAATTGACCTTTGTGTACTGTACAGTCAACACGCAATATGCACGCAGTTCTTGCAAAGAAACGCGTTTTCTTTACAATCAAAGTGCCATATTTAAATATTTTTCTGCTGTACCAAATTATTTCATTTTTTTGTAGTTTTACCCTGTTGTAAATAGATTGAACTCAGGCCATGTATTTAAGCACTCGGCCGGTGTACAATGGCTCTACCAAAACACCAATGGCAGTCTAAACTAAACGAAAACTAAAACACACTGAACTCTAAATTAATTCGCATGTTAATTTATTCTTATTCTTATTCTAACTGCAAGCAAATTTGTCAAGTCTTGAGCGTTTTTCTGTCGGGCCACATTTGATTGGCTAGTTCTGAACTCCAAACGTCAATCATCTATGTGAACAGAAAGTTAAACCGGCTCTAACCAAAGCGCTTGGTTAAAGTACGTCTCACCCTAGCTCTAACCGAACTACCAGCTCTAACCGTAACATATAGATACACACTAGCTGCTGACACAGACTTTTTATTATAGTAATTGAAAGTTCAGGGATCTAGAGGGGGGGACTACCAAGAAAAATCACGTTTACGAAATTACGAAAAAAAACAGCATGTTCTTTTAACGTTTCAAGGATCGTGGAAAAATATTTTTTGTCGATCCAAAAGGGGGCTCCTTCTGGCTAAGCTCTTGTTACAATAAGGTTATAAACTTTGTGGGTAGCGCGACTGTAAATGCATATCTACTGGACGCCATAAACTCTCACTGGCTGAGTTTAAAGTGACAGCCCTCAAAGCAAACAGCCAATGATATGCATTGGGGCAATTCAGAGTTGGGCCATTTCAGAACTCACCGTGTAATACATATGGCATTACAGTACGTACACAAACACCTTACACGTTTTTCATATAACATTGTGATTCTAGTAAGTCCACCTTCTGGCGGAATAATAATAAATTGCCGTTTTTGCCAAGTTTGTATAACATATTTACAAGATGTCGTTTATATAGTTTTTAAAATTTTTTAACATATCATAATTTTTTCGACTTTTTGCGCTTAGTGTAGCACTTTGCGTCCCTTTCCTGAAAGCAAAAAATTACAACATTTGAAACTGTATTAGGTATGTGAATTTATTTTGCTTCCATGAAGTGTAGGTTATAGCACGATGTAGAGTGCACTCAGTAATTTATACGCACTGTTTATACTGCACTCATTAAGTGAAGCTCCAAGTGCATAAACGAGTGCGCGCAGCGCACGAGTTTATGCACGCGGGCTTCACGTACCAGTGCAAATGATTGCTGAGTGCACGCTACAAAGTACTATAATGTACTTATGTTATAACTGTTTTGAAATAACAGTGCAATAACTAAGATGCACGCCTACAGCAGTGCTATAACTAACTTATACGGCACGCTGTGAATTTAGCAGCGTGCACTTAGTTATTGGCGTTAGTTATTGCACTGTTATTTCAAGACAGGTATGATATAATTGTATTTGGTACATACTAATTTTATTGCTATGAACAAGTTCTTCTGCTGAGTGATTAGCTGTTACATTGTGAGGTCTAAGTGGCAATATTCCAAAGAAATATTGAACGCGGCCATTTATTGTGGAGAAAATGATTTTTAAATTCTGATTTCTGCACACAGTCACTGCTGAGTAACTCCAAAGTTTTTCAAAAAACAAAAAGGGATGAATTGTAAAGACGTTATTTGCTTTTTGAAGTCAAAAACTTATTGAAGTAAGAACAGTGTTTATAAAAAGAATGTCTCACCGAGATTCGAACTCGGACCAATGAATTAAGAATCCAGAGTGCTGACCAATACACTATGAGACCTCTGTTGCGAAGATGTTAACTTCGACTATTGAAAGTTCTTCTTAACAAAAAAGAAACATACAGTAGTACTAGATGTATTTTTTAGCTAAACACTAGGAAAATAATTTAGTTGTTTTATTTTTTATCTGAACAATATTAAAACAATTTACATAGTTGTTTCAACTTCAATTATTATACTACTGTAAGACATTTCATGCTAGTAAATTCTTACGTACCTTTATACGACTGTTTGATTCGTACGCTGATACGTAATGTTTAATCAAACCTATCCGTTTGACCGGTTGGCTCAGTTGGTACTGCTGCGTGTATCTACTGAGCATCTGATGTCCGATCAGAACGTTGGCGGTTCGATTCCGCCCCGGAGCTACACCTTTTGCCAGGGGTTGTTCTGCATACCCATAGTCTGTGAGTTCCACCGAACTGTCAGTTAGTAATGTGTGTGCAGACTGTCAGAGCAGCGAGGTACCTACCCTTCTAGTGTTAATTAACACTAGCAAATCGACCTACCCAGATTAACGTGGGAATCACAGATTCTGAATATAGTATATACGCGGCCCCTGAGGGGGCCGCGTGAAAATGTTTTGAATCATTTCATGTTATCTGTTTGTTTTTTATATGTCAATGTAAAAACATTACATATAGTCTCCAATTAGACGTTGGGTTTCCGATTCTGTTTGGACAGTATTACAGTGTAGCACCTACTTCGAAAATTAGATTCAAAATAACCAAAAGCAAAACTGTCAGAATTTTAAATTATTAATTTTCAGCGTCAGTTTTTATTAAATTAATCATTACTTGTAGTTTTCATTACAAATGGTGTCGGAAAGTTGTTGCAACTTTTCAATTCATAATTTACACCTTTGTGTGATAAAAGCCTTTTTTGAAACGCTAACACCAAAATATTTCAAAGGTCGCAAACTTGTAACAGAATTAACTTTTTGAAATTAGATTTATGAAAATAACATGGAAGAGTAAGTACATATAACAGGTTTAGGAGTAACTCTTTAAGGTCGATTCATGCTTACAGCTGTATGTCCGTTCATCCAGCAAAATTACGAAATAATCACGCCACTAATAATGCCATAAAACCCTTACAGGCGTGCAAGTGTTTTTGATTTGTTGTGTTTACAGATTTTGATGATTAACAAAAGTCCATATATGTAACATGTCGGCAATTGAAAAGTCTTGGTTGACAGCTCTTTTGCTAGAGGCAGAGAGAAACCTCCACAGTAATTTAGTACGACCCACGAGTGAACGTTTACAAACAGATTAGCCACTAATATTACAGAGACTGAGCCCATACTGAACTATCAAGGAGATTTTCTTGACACTGACAAAGACCTGTAGTAATCAACACCGGAAAAATAAAGACAATGAAATGAAAAATGAAAAAACTCCGAAAAAATATCGACCTAATTGACAGTTTTTTGAGAGGAAAGAAAAGATGTTATGCTTGGAAGTAGAGTTGAAATAACTTGAAACACTCAGTGGAATTCTGATCACATTTATCAATATTTTTGGAATAAATTGCAATTGGAAAAGTTACTTTTATTTTTACACAACAGTCTTCCTAGAGCCCCGTGGTTTGCGATTTAACATTAAAGGCCTATTTACACAAGGGCGCATGAGCGGGTGCATTCTATTTTCACACTGCCTGCTGCATTATTTCACAGAATGCAGTATGTAAAGTGTGCATGTGCGCCCGCTCGTGCGCCCGCTCATGCGCCATAGCGTACGCCATGGAGCAAAATGCGCCCTCGGGTGAATAGGCCTTAACACAGCAACCGTGAACTTGCCGTAGTTGAAAGCTAGTATTAAATTAACACACTTTGTCTTAATTTAATTTAATTTCTTAATTATATTCAGTAAAGTAAATACTACTTTTGCAATGAAAAAAAGTTAAGTTCACACTTTATTTAATTATACATAGGTCTTATTCGACAGCTTAGCGTAGAAGGAGAAATGAAAATTGCCTTTTAATCAATGTTTTGAATGCCACAATATGATCAAAATAAATGTCAAAAATATATAAATCAATATGAAAATGGCTCTAAAATTCCTCAAAAATCCGAAAAAAAGCCAAAAATTTGAGAAAACGTAAAAACTTTGCGACGAAATTTTCTTAATTTTAAAAATATCTAAACAGCTGTAGCGTCGTGCAGAGTGAGTCTTATCGTTGTTTGCCACAATTTGTGATTTCTGGATTTATAAGTTTTCGAGCCAGACTAATTTGCAGCTTGTTTGAAAGTTTGAATTGTCTTATAGGTCTCATTAACCCTCTTTCAAATTCTGTTTTCTAATATTTTGTACAGTACACTAGACGTTAGTTGAACCAACCCGTAATTATTGGTACTGTTATTTAGTAGACATATCGGTAATACCCGATTAAAACTATTGTTTTATGTTTCGAATAATCCAAATGATAAAATATACTATAAGATGTGGGTTTGACTTGTGTTTACGTATTTGCATAATATATATCATAACAAGCTCTTGTGCTGAGTGAGTAGTGGTTGCATTATGAGGCATGAGTGTCAATATTCCACGGGAAATATTAAACGCGGCCATTTCTTGAAAAAAAACCTAAGCATGAACATGTTTTTTACGCGGCAAACAGGGGGCCGCGTATATACTATTTTCAGATTCTGAAAGTCCTATGTAACTTTGGGTAGGTCGAATCTCCTACGTTAAATTACACTAGAAGGGCAGGTAGGTCAATTCTTACTGATGGAAAGACAGAAGTTTGTTAAGAAGGAAAGCAACTGTAACTACAAATTCTGCAAAAGTTACGAAACGGTGGGGTGTCGAACCCCCAAACTTCTGACTTGAGATCAGATGCTCCGTACATGCCTGTCGCACTACCGCCTGAGCCAACCGGCCTTAATATCTAAAGTATGAACATGTAGGTACATCGTACATATGTAGTTTCGAAAATCTTTGATGGGCACAGGTCATAACTGCGAATACCTGAGACTAGCCAATATTTATTAATTTCTGAGTTAGCAGTTTTTGCTTCTTCTAAAATCTCGATGCAACACAGTTCGACATAAAGTTACCGGTTCTATAATGCATGGGCGGTACGCAGAGATTTTGTGTTGCAATGAATGCGCATAAATCCAAGTTTATCAGACAGTATTAGTGGCTCGTTGGTCTAGTGGTATGATTCTCGCTTAGGGTGCGAGAGGTCCCGGGTTCGACTCCCTGACGAGCCCATTTTTTTCTAAATCAAACTTTTTCGCAAACTTGTTAACCTGATCTTAGACTAGCACCGGATTGCACCAACAAAGAATAGCTGAAGAATAGGAATAGCTCGAGAATATCTCAGGAATACAATTAGTTTTCATTGCACCAATATTTAAGCTCGAGAATAGTTATTCTCGAAGTTGGCTCGAGAATAGTTATTCTCGAAGTTGGGGAATAGCTCAAGAATAGTTATGGAATAGCTCTGGAATAGCTGAAGAATATTGCACTGACCAAAGTTAGAGAATAGCTTATTCTCCAGCTATTCTCCTGTAATGTGCAAGTTATTCCTGATCTAGACCAGGAATAGCTGAAGAATAACCTAATAACTTTTAGAAAAAATTACCAATTTCCGTATTTTTAACATATTCATGTATATTTAGCTTATATATTATTTATTTAGGGTAAAAATAACAAAACAAAGAAGTTTAAAACTGCTCGCATTTGGGTTTCGATTGCCATCAGGTTACTGACTGTGCTCAAGTCGACGTAGATTCGGTGAGCGGACGAGAAACAAATCTGCTCTGACTACGACTCTGTAGGCGGGGCGTATGTTGGCTTATTCTCGAGCTCAATTGGCTGTCTACTAGGCTGTGATTGGATAACAATGATGCAGCCACATTTTGACTGGATAGCCGGAGAATAAGTTATTCTCCAGCTATTCTCAAGAATAGTTATTCTCGAGCTATTCCCTAATGGCGCAGTGGAAAAGTTGGAGAATAAAACCTTAAGAATAGCTATTCTGGAATAGCTCGAGAATAAGAATAGCTCGAGAATAAGTTGGTGCAATCGGCCGTAGAAAGTTTATTTTGATTATTCCAAACATCTTGCATGATTTTTTATACTGTCCAGTACGTGGTTTTTGAATTCCAGTTAACAGCTTATAAGTCATCGACGACCTTGGGGTGTTTTAGCTTCAGATTCAGCTACACTTACATTATGTTTACAAAGTTAAAATTGTTCGACTTGATTAATTAAAATTAAAACCAAATATTTTTACTTCTCCACATACGCGTGTGTGTACTGTATACATTGCTTCCTTGCTTGCTGATGTAGTCAAAATAAAATCACCAAAATGATTTGCACTCATAACTTAGCAACCACCTTTGGAGCAACTCAGCAGTAAATCTGAGCGGAAATTAAGATTTGAAAATAATTTCATCCACAAGTAATGGCCGCGTTTAATATTTCTTCTGGAATATGGACACTCGTGACTCGGGCCTCACAATACAACCACTTTTAACTCAGCAAAAGAGCTTGTGTAATAGATAAAATTAACAAGGACTTTTCAAATACCAGTTTAAGCCCTTGTAGAAAATAGGAGTACACTAGTAAATTAAAAGTATAGAAACTAAAACATAACTGAGTTTCAAAAAAATTGCGTTTTAGAAAAAAAATTGGGCTTCAGAAAAAAATGAGACTCGTCCTGGATTTGAACCAGAGACATCTCGCACCCAAAGCGAGAATCATTGCACTCGACCAACTAGCCTTCACAAAAGAAGTACTAAAAGTTAACATGACAACAGCCAATAATAGTTTTGATGTTTATTGCTTAATAGGTTGTGAATAAAAATGTTTATTAATACCCAAACAAAATTTAACCTGAACTGTTTTCAAATTAGAAAATTGTAATTTTTTTGACTGTGCTAAATCCACAACATTTGCTTATTAGCTCCGTTGTTTCTTCGATTCTGACAGGTGCCGGTTCGCTCAGCAGGTAAAGCAACCGCTTTATGAGCGTAAGTATGGTGGTTCGAGTCCACCACGGCACGTTTGTTTTTTCATAATTGCCTAGTTTGGAGAGAGCAAACGGAATTGCTTGTTCAAGATCGAAGTACCTACCCTTCCTGTGTTATTTAACACAGGAAATCTGACCTACCCAGATTAACGTAGGACTCGGAAATTCTGAATATAGTATATACGCGGCCCCCTCAATAGTAAAGTGCATTAATTTATAATTAAACAAGCAAAAGTTTACTGCAAAAGTAGTTCAGTGAGTGATAAGTTAGAAAGGGTTAACGTTTGACAACATTAGACCTGTTGCGCATTAAAAACTAATCGCAAACAAAAAGTACGTACATAATGGTAAGAGCATGACACTCTTCATATTAGGTATGCCTAGGAACAGTCAACCATGGTGAGGTCTGAGTGTGTGTCACAATTCCAGAGGAAATATCAAATACGGCCATTTTATGTTGGACAAAATTGTATAAAATCCCTGTTATTCATTTGCACAAATTTACTGCTTACCCGCTCCAAATTCTCTGACACAAAAATTGATAAACACGCTCTAATTTAAAAGTAGAGAACAGCGTCTGTTGATTAAAGAGTTTCGTAACGGAATTGCTGTAGGCATGTATCGATATTCCAAAGGAAATAAAACGCAGACAGTTCAATTTTCGAAACAACACTGCATCAATAAGCTACAGGAGTACAGATTAGCGTTACATAGATATGTAACCAAAAGTAAAACACATGAAATTTATTTTTAGTACTTGTTAAAAAAGCAACTATTGGGCAAAAAGTGTGCAAAAAAACTGCCAATTAAAAGTTAAAAAAAATGAAGCCTGAATTTTAAAAAAGAGCCGAAACCCGGGATCGAACCAGGTACCTTTAGATCTTTAGTCTAACGCTCTATCAACTGAGCTATTTCGGCTTGTATTTTCTCTAGTTAAAGTCTGTAACTATTGATGACTGATACTATGTAGCGTGAGATAATATTTAGTTTGATGTGTCAACCGGATTCCCATAGATAATCATTTGTAAACCACTATTTTTTTAAAACTCATGAAATTCTTGTGAAAAGGAAGACTCGCGTCACAATGCGTGCTAAGTGATGACTGCTAAAAGCGCGATTCCCCACACGTCCCAATAAATTCAATATATCAGTTATTGATAGTGATGGTCACGAATCGGTGGCTCAGATAATAGAGTTTCTGATTATTAATCTGAAAACTGACGGTTCGATTCCTATTCCGTTTTTTGAAGCTGCAATTTCAGCAGTTTGAGATGGCAACAACACTACAGGTAACTGTGTTCGACTGACCTTACCTTACCTTTCTTTCAGTGTAATTAAACACTGGAATGAATCAACCTTCCACAAATAAACTAACTTCTTACAGTGAAGCCACAATTTACTGCACTGTATGCATGTAACAGCTTATATAGGTAGTGCATATAACATGGCGTTAGCAGCCGTCTGATGACCGACACATTACTACAGGAAAGGTAGGAGCAAACACACGCACACAGCACAAAAGATAGACATGCTGTCAGATAATTGTGTTCATTGACAGATTCTGCAAATCCTATACAAACCAAGTATAAAGTACCTGTTGCGATGTGGCGCAACAGGAACAAGCACTTCTGTTGACGAGTGCACATATTTCCACATGACTACAGTCAGTATTATTTTACCGTATCGGTAAAATTAGGCGCGGCACGCACCAAGATTTTTGTAACTAGTCCTTCTAATTTGATATACAGCTTATAGATTTTGCGCTTACAGAATTCCATCTTTATTCGAGTTTGAATATATCACAAGACTTTGGAAATTTGGCAATACTAAAAATCTGTTCGACGATTACGTCTTACCAAGAGTACATAATAGTGTCTCACTCTTTATAGAAGAAGAGTGAGACACTCTCCTTTCTGCCTGTGTTATAGCGCAGGCAGATGCGCTAGTCGTTTTGAAGCCACATGTAGCCGTTTTATGCAACATGTGGCTAGCCAATCAGAAGCGACCTTTGCTTTTGATTGGCTGGACGCCTATGCACGTCCTCCAATCAGCACGCAGGCAGCCTCACGTGCTATTGCCTGAAATTTGTCAAAAACACATTTGACTTACCAGTTAACAACATATTCAGCACATACTAGCAATAATTCCTGAAAACGGGGATAAAAATGTAAGCAAAATACGATTCGGAACAAAAAAACAAAAAACCCCCCAACCCGACCGATCATGGCAAAATTTAACAATGAAATGGCTGTAATGGCGGCCAGTGTGTTGATTGGAGCACGTGAGGCCGCCTACGTGCTGATTGGAGCACGTGCACAGGCGTCCAGCCAATCAGAAGCAAAGGTCGCTTCTGATGGGCTACCCACATGTTGCATAAAACGGCAACATTTGGGCTGGAAATGACGAGCGCATCTGCCTGCGCTATAACACAGGCAGAAAGGAGAGTGTCTCACTCTTCTTCTATAAAGAGTGAGACACTATTATGTACTCTTGGTCTTACGCATGTGTAAGTACATGCATTGAAAATTTACCGGTAATTAGATTCCTTATGACATGTGTTTTTTCATCAAGCAAATTTAGAAAAAAACAAAAACATAAGTACACTTTCGCAGTCCTAAAAAATGCAAAAAAGTCAGAGCTGGTGGGAATCAAACCCACTATCCTGTGTTTCGTAGTCACACACCTCAACCATTAGGCCACAGCCCGGTTGAATGATACGATTAAAATTGTAGCTAATCTTTTTACGCGGCGGCCTCAGCCGCCGCGTATATACTATAACGCAAAAGGTAACTTAACACGTATCCTCTATCACAGTGTAAAGTTACACTGTACAGTTTGGTAGGTCACAAAAACGCACTATTTGTGTGGGTGTGTGTGCTCATGCTGCGTGTTAATCTACGCTTCATCGTTCAGCAGCTTGTGCTGTGTGTATTGTGTATGCGCGATTACAGTAGACTGCTGTGGTGCTGTGTAGACAGAAAATTCAATTACGCATGGAGACTTACTCCAACACTCTTGTAAGAAAACCTGTTGCAGCAATGTTTTATAAATTGTTTATCAACGTGTTGGGTGGAATTAGAAAACCACTGTCTTCAGATGACTATGACAACCTTACCGTGCAGCGGTTTTTGGTGTCATTACGCTGTTTATACTGACTTTATTCATGTGCACATGAACATAATGTAACTTCTAGTAAATGCAAAGCTCCAGTATACTTACATAGTATGTACATGCAGGTGGTTTGCCAAAATTTTGTCAAACTTTGCACGACGTCCTTGGCTGACCGACACGGCAGCAGCTGTTTTTGTACATGCCTGATTTTAATACTCAAAATGGTCGATGAAAATCGTGAATGCGCAAGTGAAGGTCAGACGAAATGTAGACGAATTGTTTTTGACCACGATTGTAGCTAGTAGCTAATGTAAGGTTTGAAGCTAACTGAAGCCACCATAATTTTTCTGATCCTTTTTGACCGTTAGTGCTGACGTTGTTGGCTAAAAATGAGATAAACAATGGACTGCACCAAATCGGATCAACTGACGATTAGCTGAAAGCGATTTAGCTCAGGCACTTAACCTGAGCTAAATCGGTTTAAGCTAATCGTCAGTTGATCCGATTTAGTGCAGTCCCCCGTAAGTCCGCTGCACCAATGAAGATATTAGCCCAGTTGGCGCTTAAGATTTAGTTGAAAACTGAGGTTTGACTGCAGCTCCAGCTCAAACTTAAGTTAATCCGATTTACTGCAGTCCACCGAAAGACTTCGGTGGTTCTGTTTAGCTATAAAATTTGGCCATAAAATACTTTGATGCCGCGTTTTATTTTCGCAGAATATCCTCGGCTGTACAAGCATGTCGCAATGAAATGAATCTAAAATAATTTAACCCTACTCGCAAAACGTGCTTGTTGCTAAAGAGTATCGGTGTGAAGAATGTTAAGTGAACAGAAAGACACATTTTTTCTGGGTTCTTCAGTTGACTATACCACCGTCCACCAACATTCACGCGCTTGCAACATGTAACATGTAACATAACTTTTTGAAATTAGATTTATGAAAATAACATGGAAGAGTAAGTATAACAGGTTTAAGAGTAACTCTTAAAGGTCGATTCATGACAGCTGTATGTCCGTTCATCCAGCAAAATTACGAAAACAACAGATTTTGATAATTAAAACAAGTTGCCCCTAAAAGGAGCAGTGTTCCTCCCCAGAGATGTTCATAATACCTATCTATTCAATCATATGCCATAGACAGGCCATTTGGGATAAACGGTCATGAATGGTTCATAATTGTTTATCGCTCGGCAGATGTCGATTTGCTGTTGTTAAACTATGAGTAACAGGGGGGCTCACGCATTCTTGATAATAACAAGGGTACCTACTACCTCCGGGTCAGTTCATACCTATGCCGTATGCCGTTCAGCCTGCAAAATTACAAATTAATCACATCACAGCTTGAGCTGGACATACGGCTGTAAGTATGAATTGACCCTACTAGGGAAGAGTATGACGCGACAATATGTTAGTCTTTGTCTTACCCAATCTTATCATACCAATGCTCCGGTCAAAAATACAGAAACCAACAAATAAATTCCAACTGACAAACCGAAAGACTAAGCACAGCGGTACACAAAACAGGAGCTGATATGTAAACCAGAATTTGGTACTGTGTCTACAGCCAACAAGTCGACATCGTATGCCTATGGTAGGTATTACCTAAGTATGATACTCACTAGTCACTAGTTACTGTCAAGAGCGCTTGCTCCTATTTCAAATGCCCATGTTTTAATATGGTGGAGTGTCTGACATTGTCTTCCGTTCCCTTAAAATCCAAAACTTCATAACCGAGTTAGAGGCCATGTACAGTAATTCGTATCATCATTATTGCGTACCGAAATTGTCAGCTTTCAACTTTAAATAATAGTGGCACCCATACATGGACGTGGAGGGATTGGGGAGGATTGGTCCCCCCCGCCTGACCCCGCTTCCCCCTCCCCAGATCGGCTGTCACCCCCCAAAATAGGCAAAAGTTTCGATAAATTAGCGCGGGATTCCCTCCCAGATTGGCTGTCACTCCCAAAATGGGCAAAGTTTTGATAAATCCGCGCAGCATCCCCCCCAGATTAGCTGTCACCACCCCAAAATGGGCAACAGTTTTGATAAATCCGCGCAGCATCCCCCCCCAGATTGGCTGTCACCCACCAAAATGGGCAACAGTTTTGATAAATCCGCGCATCATCTGCAATCAGATTGACTGTCAGAGTCACCCTCCCCAAAAAGGGCGTTGAGAAATTCGTGCGGCACGCCCCCCCCCCCAGATTTCCTTAGCCGGACATGTGTGGTTGCACCATGCAAACTGCAAAGCCTGTAACAATAAAAGCAGGCCAGAATTCCTGCCGGAGCATATCGAGAGTAGACTACAAACTGAGCTGTCTGATCGAAGTAAATTAATTTGCATATTGTTACTTCCTGTCTGTCGAGTACCCAATCAAACAACAGTCAAGTTTAAGAGTCCGCCTCTGTCTGGAAACCTATTGGTCGTACAGTTATGTCTAATTTGCATATCAACTCCAATTGGACACAGACATTACCAGTTGCCAATTGGCACTTTCTCAAACACTGAAACAGGGGGGGTTTGTCACTTCGAAACTAAGACATACTGAAAATAGTAATATTTTGGTAATTTTTTTGGTTAAAATAGTTTATATGTCTTTTATTTATTTCAGGTATTTATGCTGATAGACTGCAATTCACCTCACTATTTTTTAAGGTCCAGGTTCAACTAAAGGTAAATCGACACCCCCCACGCGACAAAAAATACAGACGGTGCGTGGGGGCTAGAATTACACAGAAACTATAGGCTAGGCTGATGCATACTCAGCACATTTCTGTTATCGGAGCAAAAACCGATAACAAAGGTTCCTTCTCTAGAAGGAACAAAAAGTCCATATATGTAACATGTCGGCAATTGAAAAGTCTTGGTTGACAGCTCTTTTGCTAGAGGCAGAGAGAAACCTCAACAGTAATTTAGTACGACCCACGAGTGAACGTTTACAAACAGATTAGCCACTAATATTACAGAGACTGAACCCATACTGTACTATCTAGGAGATTTTCTTGACACTGACAAAGACCTGTAGTAATCAACACCGGAAAAATAAAGAAAATGAAATGAAAAATGAAAAAACTCCGAAAAAATATCGACCTAATTGACAGTTTTTTGAGAGGAAAGAAAAGATGTTATGCTTGAAAGTAGAGTTGAAATAACTTGAAACACTCAGTGGAATTCTGATCACATTTATCAATATTTTTGGAATAAATTGCAATTGGAAAAGTTACTTTTATTTTTACACAACAGTCTTCCTAGAGCCCCGTGGTTTGCGATTTAACATTAAAGGCCTATTTACACGAGGGCGCATGAGCGGGTGCATTCTATTTTCACACTGCCTGCTGCATTATTTCACAGAATGCAGTATGTAAAGTGTGCATGTGCGCCCGCTCGTGCGCCCGCTCATGCGCCATAGCGTACGCCATGGAGCAAAATGCGCCCTCGGGTGAATAGGCCTTAACACAGCAACCGTGAACTTGCCGTAGTTGAAAGCTAGTATTAAATTAACACACTTTGTCTTAATTTAATTTAATTTCTTAATTATATTCAGTAAAGTAAATACTACTTTTGCAATGAAAAAAAGTTAAGTTCACACTTTATTTAATTATACATAGGTCTTATTCGACAGCTTAGCGTAGAAGGAGAAATGAAAATTGCCTTTTAATCAATGTTTTGAATGCCACAATATGATCAAAATAAATGTCAAAAATATATAAATCAATATGAAAATGGCTCTAAAATTCCTCAAAAATCCGAAAAAAAGCCAAAAATTTGAGAAAACGTAAAAACTTTGCGACGAAATTTTCTTAATTTTAAAAATATCTAAACAGCTGTAGCGTCGTGCAGAGTGAGTCTTATCGTTGTTTACCACAATTTGTGATTTCTGGATTTATAAGTTTTCGAGCCAGGCTAATTTGCAGCTTGTTTGAAAGTTTGAATTGTCTTATAGGTCTCATTAACCCTCTTTCAAATTCTGTTTTCTAATATTTTGTACAGTACACTAGACGTTGGTTGAACCAACCCGTAATTATTGGTACTGTTATTTAGTAGACATATCGGTCATACCCGATTAAAACTATTGTTTTATGTTTCGAGTAATCCAAATGATAAAATATACTATAAGATGTGGGTTTGACTTGTGTTTACGTATTTGCATAATATATATCATAACAAGCTCTTCTGCTGAGTGAGTAGTGGTTGCATTATGAGGCATGAGTGTCAATATTCCACGGGGAATATTAAACGCGGCCATTTCTTGAAAAAAAACCTAAGCATGAACATGTTTTTGTAATAGATAAACTTAACAAGGACTTTTCAGATACCAGTTTAAGACCTTGTAGAAAATAGGAGTACACTAGTAAATTAAAAGTATAAAAACTAAAACATAACTGAGTTTCAAAAAAATTGCGTTTTAGAAAAAAAATTGGGCTTCAGAAAAAAATTCGGTTCGTCCTGGATTTGAACCAGGGACATCTCGCACCCAAAGCGAGAATCATTGCACTCGACCAACGAGCCTTGACAAAAGTAGTACTAAAAGTTAACATGACAACAGCCAATAATAGTTTTGATGTTTATTACTTAATAGGTTGTGAATAAAAATGTTTATTAATACCCAAACAAAATTTAACCTGAACTGTTTTCAAATTAGAAAAAATAATTGTAATTTTTTTGACTGTGCTAAATCCACAACATTTGCTTATTAGCTCCGTTGTTTCTTCGATTCTGACAGGTGCCGGTTCGCTCAGCAGGTAAAGCCAACGCTTTATGAGCGTAAGTATGGTGGTTCGAGTCATCCACGGCATGTTTGTTTTTGCATAATTGCCGAGTTTGGAGAGAGCAAACGGAACTGCTTGTTCAAGATCGAGGTACCTAACCCTTCCTGTGTTATTTAACACAGGAAATCTGACCTACCCAGATTAACGTAGGACTCTGAAATTCTGAATATAGTATATACGCGTTTTTAGACTAATTTCGACATTCTCTTGCTGCGGAAAAGTCTACCCCGAGTAGGGGGTAGCCCTATTGATACAACAGGTGCCCCCCTGCGCGGGCACGACGTCCCGGCGTGTCTAGCGCACATAATTTGGGTACCCCCTAGCTGGGGTACACTTTTCCGCCTGTTTTCGGTTTTAAACTTTCGCCAATTTTAAAATAGCAATTTACAAAAATTTGACAAAGCACATAATAAAATTCCCGAAGATGCGCAAACAAGTATACACAACAAATACCAAACAATATGTTAGTAACCCACTCAATAATTTCGACTTTTTCCGTAATTTAGGACTCGTTCCATTTTTAAAACCAATAGCGAAAACAATACCAAATGATAAAATCACACCGACCCGAAAATACCCACAATCACAAATCTACCCCCTCAATTACCCGTATTCAATCCCCCATTTACCCGACAATTTCGGTCTTCCCATGCCCCCCTCCTTCCTGGAGGTCTCACCAGATGAACTCGAAATCGCATAACCAGAGTGCCCGCTTCGACCAGCATACCCCAAAGCCCATCGGCCAGTTAGACCGTTCTCCCTACGTAAACTCACTACACGCATACCCTACCTAACGGACCCGTACGTACCTAGCTAAATTTCGGTTCCCCCACAACATTCACCCATGTTAATAACCCCTACGGTCCGGACCTTTCTCCGTGGGCGCCCCAGAATATTGATGGTGAATCAGTTTGGTATCTAGAAAAGCTAAGTAAGTCTGCTAAAGGTAGAAATTGAGGCTCGTGAGCGTAGTCAAATTGGTGATATAAAGACACACCGTCAACAACCCGCCAAATTAATGTAAGGCCACTATGGGGTCATTGGTAGCGGGGGTAAAAGGTCAAGTTTGCGCCTTTTGTGGTTGTGGACACATGTCCTCAGCGTGTCCTTTGGGGGTGGATGCTAGATGGGAAAAAGCTAAGTCCCAGAAATTATGCTTTAGTTGTCTACGCAAGAATCATTCTGTAGCAAAATGCCGGTTTCGCCTAAAATGCTGGAAGTGTCAAGGTGGCCATCATATTAGCTTGTGTAGTAGAGTCGAAATGCCTCCTAGGCGATTAGATCCAGTGAAAGAAATTGCCAACTAGTCAAAGTCCGATGCAAATGTTTCTAGTCTAAATGTGAACGCTTCCCCATTTGAACCAGAGGGCTGCTGCCCCACTCTGTTGTCAGTTCAGCAATCAGTACTTGATGCAAACTGCTGTTGTAACTGTTGTGACACCCATGGGCGACAAACAAGTGCGAGTGCTGTTTGATAGTGGTAGTCAGCGTTCTTTTGTTGCCCAAGGTTTTGGTAAACAGCTTTCACATAAAGTCTTATACGTCCCAAATGCTGTCAATTGCTGTGTTTAATTCAAGCAAACGCTGCCCAAAGTCCTATGATGTAGTGGGGATCTTCATTTAAAAGTGTGCCAGTGCTTCTGTGGAACCCATGACTGCCGTTGTGGTGCCATCTATTACCTCCCCACTTACTCGAGCAAAACTGAGTGGGCAAACTTTAGCTACACTGAAAGGCATGAATTTGGCTGATCCTCTGACAAGCAGTTCTGAGAAAATGCACATCGAGCTGCTTATTGGGTTAGACTACTATGGGAAGTTCGTTGGCGATGACGTCTTGAGATTGGCCAATGGACCTACAGCTGTCAGTAGCTCTTTTGGGTGGTTGATTTCCGGCAAAGTTGACAATAAGCAGTGCGACGTTATGAATGAATGCAAGAGTTTACACATTGGTTTGGAACAACAGGAAGAAGCATCTGACCTTGAAAAATTTTGGAAGCTAGAGTCATTAGGAATCTGTTCCTCCGTGATGGAAATTCCGGAAGAAAAGATATTGCAACGGTTCCATGATACTGTGAGGTTCGAGGACGGTAGTAATCAAGCGGCGTTTCCATGGAAGATTGATACCACTTGCTTAGCTGACAACCGATGCCTGGCCTTGAATCGGTTCCGCAAACTGATGAGGCGTCTCGAAGAAAACCCCACGTTGTTGAATGAGTACAATAAAGTCATCGACGAACAACTGAAACTAAAGTTTATTGAGCCTGTCAACGAAGATGTGGAAGCCGACGAAATAATACACTACATTCCGCATCATCCAGTAATTCGCAATGACCGCACAACGACAAAAATACGCATAGTATACGACGCCTCGGCACGCATCGACCAACACTGTCCAAGTCTAAACGATAGCCTACATAAGGGTCCAGATTTAATTGGAGATCTGTTTAAGATCCTTTTGCGCTTCCGCGAAAACAGAATTGCAATAACCGCAGATATTGAAAAAGCATTTCTTCAGGTTGGTTTGAGAAGACAAGACCGCGACCGCACGTGTTTTTTCTGGTTAAAGTAACCCAAGCCAAGGAGCTCATTCACCAATTGTAACATACCGATTTGCCAGAGTTCCTTTTGGTGTGATTAGCAGTCCCTTTTTGCTTAATGCAACTTTGCGGTTTCACTTGACTAAATGTTCTGAAAAGCAAGCCGCGATTGTGATGAAAGATGCGCTTTACGTTGATAATGTTATTGTTAGCATTGCTGATATGAAGACTGCCAAGGAGTTCTATGTTGAGGCAAAGGAGATATTCAAGACTGCTGGCATGAATCTGAGAGAATGGTCAACCAACTCGGTGAAAGTTTTGAACACCATCCCTATTTGTGACCAAGCGAAGGAAAAGATTGTAAAAGTTCTCGGTCTTGTTTGGAATACGGAAACGGATGAGATACTTTTTCGCGGAATTCCACATGAAGATTTTGAAAAAGCAATAACAAAGCGCCATGTCCTTCATTTGATTTCTTTGATTTTCTATCCTTCGGAATTTGTATCTCCAGTTACTGTCCTTGGCAAGATATTCATGCAGGCACTTTGGATCAAAAAGTTGACCTGGGACTCTGTGTTGTCTGAAGATTTATTGACTGAGTGGAAAAGCATCGCGCAACAATTGGAAAACCTGAAACGTGTCGTTGTTCCACGATGCCTTGACCTAGCAAATACTGACGGAATACAAATTCATGCCTTCCTCGCAGATGCCTCTACGAAAGCATATGCAGCTGCCGTTTATGTTCGTTTTAAGGTTGTAAGTGCTACAGAAGGTCATGCTGCTCCGTTCCAAAAGCAGAGTCTGCCCTCTAAAGCCGTGTACATTGCCACGGCTGGAACTGTTAGCCATACTGATTGCAAGTTGTTTAGTTCTTGTTGTACAAGAAAGCAATCCAATCCGGTCGACAGCGTTACAATTTGGTCTGATTCGCAGATAGCATTGTGGTGGGTTAAGAGTTCAAAAAAGCTGCAGAGTTTGTTGCTGCTAGAGTTGCCAAAATTAGAAACTGCCGCAGTGATTTTTGATATGTGCGTAGCGAAGACAATCCTACGGATTTCCCGTCCAGAGGTGCCAAAACAGCTGATCTGATAGAAAGTACACTGTGGTGGAATGGTCCACAGTGGCTGGCTATGTCAGCGGACCAGTGGCCAGAACCCAAGGAACCAATCAACTGATAAGGAAACTAAAACGTTCGTTACTAGTGAATGTTCTTTGTTGACCGCTAATTCATTTTCAAGATGTAAATGGGGATAGAGTGTGAGAAGTACAACTTAGTAACAAAGCTCTGGAGAGAAGCGCTTGGTGTCTAAAATTTATTTCTAAGCTGAAGGGTTTCACGGTTGGTAATACGCTTAATGCAAAGGAATTATCCGAAGCCAAAACATTATGGGAAAAACAAGCACAAAAGGATGTCTACCATTTTGAGTTAGATCAAGATTTTCGATTCGAAAGTCAAGTAAACTGATAAAACAACTAGGCTTGTATGTCGGGTGTTGGTATGGGATTCTAATGTGCAAGGGAAAATTTGACAATGCCCGCTTTGCAAGAAACAACTAAGTATCCTAAAGTTCTGCCAAAGAATCATCACTACACTGTACTGGTGATCAAGGAAAGTACACAAGAAATTGTTTCACCAGGGTGTGCGACACACGCTCACAGCCTCTGCGTAACGAGCTACTGGATCCCACAAGGACGTCGACAAGTTCAAAAGGTTATCTGGTCATGTCTGACATGTTGAAAATGGGAAGGAGGGCGACCGTATGCCTAACCCTACTCCTCCGCCTTTACCTCTGTCACGTGTCACAGAACGCCCTGCCTTTGCTTACACGGGTGTCGATTATCTTGGCCAACTTCATACCAAAGATGAAGATAAAATATGGGTCTGTCTTTTTACTTGCGCCGTAACCCGTACTATTCATCTTCTTGAGCTGGTGAGATGTATGAATACGGCAAAATTTTTTTTGTGTTTACTAAAATTGATCGCTCGACGTGGAACCCCAAAAAAGATAATAAGTGACAACGCCAAGACCTTTAAGTCAGCCAAGTCCGTCTTAGATAGGCTATGGTCAAAGGTTATTACCGATCCAACTGTCGAGGACTATATTTCATCTGTGGGAGTAACTTGGACTTTCAACATTGAGCGTGCCCCCTGGTGGGGCGGATTTTCTGAAAGAATGGTGGGATTGGTAAAAAGATCACTTCGAAAATCCATTGGAAAGACTGCTTTGACATTTCGAGAACTGGAAACTCAACTAATTGAAGTAGAGGCTGTCTTAAATTCACGTCCTCTAACGTATGTCTACAACGACTTAGTCGACGGCGAGGCTCTCACGCCTAACAATCTGTCCGGGATTAAAAGCAAGCAACGATTTCCTGTCCTAGAAGATGACGATAAAGATCCTGATTACCTGCCGCCTGGATGAAACAAGCAAGTGTCGAAATGTTAACAAGAAAGCTCAAATATAATCAAAGAATTCTCAATGACTTTTGGAGAATTTGGAAGCAAGAATATCTAACACAATTGCGGGAATTCCACTATTACGCTAAGGATAAAAGACAAAGTGATAAAGACTGTTCTCCAGCTCTTGGCAATGTTGTGCTGGTGAAAGATGACCTGCCTAGAGCACAGTGGAGAATGGGCGTAATCACAAAGCTGATTCCAGGTAAAGATAGAAAAGTCCGTGCAGTGTCTATCCGGTGTGGCAAAAAAACATTAAATCGTCCTATATGTCTCCTTTATCCTGTAGAAATTTCATCTTCATGCCAGGAAGCTACTCAATAAAGAACAGCAAAATCCACTATTGGAATATTTTTATTTAAAAAATAAAACTGTGGCCCGGAAGATGTAGAAACATTAGTTTAAAGAAAGGATTTGATACAGTATATAAAAGTAGTAATAAAGAGATATCTGCCGATAACTAACTTTGTGTGTGGCTTTGCCTAGCCTAAAGTTACTATAAAGCTGATAAATCTTCGAAATTGTCAAATTTTTGATTTAATTTCTTAAAAAATTGAGTATGGCTTTTTGTAACTTTTTCAACGGAAATATGCAGTCCTAGGAAAGGTCTAATTTTTGAAAAAGTGAAACGTGTGGGCAAATCTTACATTTTTGCGTCAGCGAAATCGACTACTTTTTTTTTGGACCTGGGACCCGGCTGCCGTTTGCGATTGAGTTGAAAATTTGCACAATGAAAGAAAGACCATAAATGCAGACGTGAAAGTTTTTCGATTTTCAAATTTTGGCCTGTAGCACTTTTTGTAGTCGCTCAAACACGACTGATTTTTGAAAAATCGATTTTTTGCAAAATCAAAAATAAAAATGAAAAATCGAAGATCAATCACGTCTAGATTTTTGAGAAATATTTCTATTGATACCAAGGTCATCAAAATTGGTTAAAGTGTCGCTGAGCTAGGTCAAAAACAAAATTAGTGTGAATAGGAAATTCGACATGGTCATAAAATTTGACACATTCACATTAAAGTGCTGGCCTGTATTGTAAATAGGTTTTTTTGATGCCTCTTTGATATACATTTAAAGTGGTATTGCTATTTATTGCATGAGCTGAGCGCCAAACATGAGTTTTGTTGCTGAGCGCTACCTTAAGGGGGCGCTCCGGGAATCAAGGATTTGGGCCGTATTTTTCAAAAACAGCCAAAATGACCTATAATTCTTGAAGGAAAGTTGCCCAAAATACTATTTCTGATGTTTTGACGTGCATATCTCCATAGCAAAAAATTTGGAAAAAATTGGACAATTTACTGGTTTTATTCGACTTTTACACAAATTCAGCAAGTAAGCCAGTGCATCAACGCTTTTTGAGGTTTTCCAAACAGACGATACGTAGATTTTATTAGTCGTAATGAAAAATTAAAACAATTTTATTGCGTTTTGTGCAAAAAAATCGCACAAGGAACCATTTTCAGAAGCAGCAGACTCAAATATAGGCTGTGTGAATACAAAACCAGTTTTTCGGCATTCGATTATAAAATGCTGGAAAAACATTCTTCTACAAAATTTTGCACAATTATAGCCTTAGGCTCTGCGCAGTTGAACAATTTTTAGTTTTTTAAAATAAAGCTTAAAAATTTTTTTATATGAGTTTTATTGCTCAGAGTTCGACTTCGAAAACACATAATGACATTTTGTATCCAAACCCGACATAAATGTTGAAAACAAAAATAATGTTCAACTAGGGAAGCACATAAGCTACATTTTGATATATAAAGTGTGACTCTACGGTAGGTATAATCAGAGTTATCGTTTGCCAAAAATTCACTCACGTTTGGTGCTCTGGTAGTCACGTGACATGAACACGTGATTTAAAATTTTGCCTCCAGTGCCATACTACATATATGTATAGTAAAGTTTGACATTTGCCAACTTTTTCCCCAATTTTCGATGTAACCCCCGATTCCCGGAGCGCCCCCTTAAATCAAATTGCTATAAATTTTTGTTTCTTGCTGGATACGAACTTTTTTGCTTAAGCGCAATCAAGATGAACACCAGGCAAGCATTTTTGCAAAGTTTGATGAGTCTCGGAACATGACTGCGTCAAAATTAAAATTTTGAAAAATTTGACTAATTTTTGAAATGACGTAGCTCAATGGTGCCTCAACCGAATTTAACAATTCATAGCTTAAATTAAAGACAATTATCTTGCCGAGGTGCCATTTTTGTCGAATTTTCGTTGCCGCCGTTAAATATTTAGTTACTTCAGTTTTTACCAAAAGTGACGTTTTAAAAAGCCTATCATATTGAGCCAAATCATAATAATTATAATTCAAGAAGTTCGGCGCCTTTATATACATCTGCTCTAACAGTCTGCAAAGTTTCATGCGGATCGGGTTTCACAGCTGACAGTAATCTTGAAAAAAAGTACGCTATAGCCCAATTTCAGAAACCTGGGCCCGATTTATCGAAACAAAATGTTCGTCATCGAAAATGTTCGTCATCGAAAATTGTGGATTGATC
>JASANF010001913.1:0-19166 GCA_030248245.1 Trissonchulus sp. WLG1_4 | reverse complement strand
CTCTAGCCAAAGCGCGCAATTTAGACGCCTAGTATTCGACTATTTTTCGCCTATTTCCGTTACGTTTAAAATAGTCGAAAAATAAACGTTATTTAGACGCCCATTTTGCGACTATTTTTCGCCTATTTTCGTTACGATTAAAAATAGTCGAAAAATAGACGTATAGCAGGCGGGAAAAAAACCCACCCCATTTTTTGGGGGGAAAACCCACCCCAGTTCCGGAACTTGGGTACGTTTTACATGTCTAATATTTTGCGAGCGTCTAGTACAATCCCTGTAGTTAAACTGATATTAGCGGTATACAAAAGGGGTATCTCTGGTATTTTTTATGAGTCAAAAATTGTACCACCATTTTTGACCCGACTTGGCTCCAAAGGAGGTGAATTTTGGAGTCTCATTTCTCAGCACTAAGAGATGCGAGCTGAAATGTAAAAACACTGTTACAGAGGACTACCATTCCTCTATTCATGACCGCACGCAGTGGCAGATCCCTCCTTCTTTCGTACGAGGGGGGGCATGACCGAAAATAGACGGGGTAAAAAAAACCCATGTGGGGGAAAAAAACCCACTTTTTGAAAATGGTCTGGTGATGTCGAAAAACCTAGTAGTTACTCCAAAAGACTCATGGTAGTGCAAAGAGACGTTTATTATTAGCACAAATGCGCAAACTGACACTTTCTCGATCGAATTCTGAAATACTGGCCTGACAGTCGGACTTTGTCATTTTGCGGTCCTTTTGGGGTGGAAAGTAGTATTTTCTGGTACTATTGCCAGTTTTTTGTATGTTTTTGATTTTAACCTATTAATTTCTCTTGTTTAAACGCCAAATAACCAAATGAAAGTAGAATATGCCCGTCAGGACCAGTCACACCCACTCACGGTACCCCCCACAGAGGGTCGATGGCGTAAAAAGAAGCCATAAAGTGCAAATTTTGCATGCATTTGAAGCGTTATCGCAACTTTTTAGTTGTTTTCAACGTTTTCAGGCGAAATTAAGGTGTTTTGTTTTCAAATCTGAAAATTCAAAATTTTATAATGGGCTGCGAAGCGCAGTTTTCAAACTTGTGTACCTGGGGCCCCATAGCAAATCTGCGTATAGTTTTGGTATCAGGGGCCTCTACTACTCCTAATACGTGCCATAGCGTTGAAAAACTACCGCTAACACACTTTTCGGGTGATTTATGGGGTGGGTTTTTTTCCCCACATGGGTTTTTTTTCCCCCAAATGGGTTTTTTTCCCCGGCAAGTTTTTGGCTTCCCGCCAAAAAACGGTAAGAGATAGTGAAATGAAACCGGTCCCAGCGTTTAGAGCAAGGTTAGGCCTACGACAGATTTTTTTGGTTTCCCGTGAAAACGTATAGTCTATGAGCTACATGACGAAATATGAAAATGCGGGTTTTTTCCCCCGCCTGCTATAATTTAGACGCCTATTTTTCGCCTATTTTCGTTAGGATTGAAAACAGACGTTACTTAGACGCCTATTTTTCTACTATTTGCCGCCTATTTTCGTTACGATTGAAAATATTCTAAAAAAAGGCGTCTAAATAAATTTACTAAATTACGCCTATTTTTCACTGGATTAAAATAGGCGAAAATTCGACGTTATTCAGGCGCCTAAATTTCGACTGAATTTCGTCTAATTTTCGCCCATTTCAAAAATAGTCGAAAATTAGACGCCTTATTTTCGACTAAAAAGTAGTCGAAATTCAGTATATATTTTGGTTTTCCTGTGACAGAGGGACTGGGTGGGCTGCAGAGTGCAGCCCCCCTTAGCGGTTTGAGCCCTCTTAGAGGGTTGCAGTCCCCCCTCCCCCATTGAGCGGCTCACTCCTCAATTCCGGTGGCTCACGTCGTTAGTCCGCACCCCCCCTCCCTTGGTGTTGGGGACATTTTTCGGGTTAAATACAGTTGGGGGCAGTGGCGTAGCTAGGGGGGAGGCCCCCCCATCAGCGGAGCGCCCCCCACGGATAAAAAATTAGAATCGCGTAGCACCCCCCCCCCCTAGCGATCGACCGGAGGCTCCGGCTCAAAGAAAGTGCCGGAGCCGGAGAATTATTGTTGTTCAAGCTTTGACAAAAAGTTCAAATTTTGAGAAAAAAATCACAATGTTAACGAAGCAATTAGTCGGTTACAATATTTATATTATATACTGCCGGTTGAAATGGAAGCGACCAGCCCTCTCTACCATTATACATTTTACAAAAATGTATATATCTTACGACAAGGGGGGAATGGAGGGAATTCCTCCCGAAATTTTTTCCGACTGAAATTGTACACCGTCCCCGTTTCTATCCGCCGGCCGAAAGTATAATTCCGACTGGGAATGACCAAATTTGGCTTAAAAATCAAAAAATTCTCCAAATATTTTTGTGCAGGGTGCCGCCCCCAGACCCCTGCAACTACGTGGCTTAGTGTTTTTAGCTCGACCTTTAGCTCTGATGTTTTCGGCCGGTACAATGTTTGCACAATATGTGCTGTTATCTCGCAATGTGTTAAAATAGTAAAAAAGGCCATTTTGACCCATTACAAATATATAATTGAAGTCATTCCCTCCCAAAATTTTTTTCCTGGATATACGCGTAGATTACAGAAGTTGGAGGCATAGATGCACACAGATGGGGGGGCACCCCCCTCAGGGGGGTCAGCACCGTTCCTCGGGGAGCAGGCACCCCCCTCAAACCTCCATCCCCCCCCCCTTTGATTGCCGAACAAGTGCATCAGATTTGAGTAAAAAACTGACAAAATATCGCAAAAATTTTCCGGCTGCGGCCAAAAAAGTGTCCCAAAAATAAATTAAAAATTGAAAATTTTTCGGCTGTCGCCGGAAATCAAACAAAACCAGGACCACCCTCCTCTGCACCGGGTGTCGGGCACTTCTCCCCTCCTTGCCGATTGCTCCCGTGCATCTCTGGTCGGGGGGCGGTATATACACCCGAGAAGCTAAGCTAGAGACATCGCCATTTTATCTTCTATAAAGTGCAATCTTTTCCAAATTTATCTAATTTAAGGTTAAAAGGTAAGGTTCGACTAAAAGGGGTGGTGACCCGCGGAACCACCCCCCTGAATACGCCCTTGGCACCAGAGTCAAAATGCCATACTGGTCAATTTTTGACTCATCAATGTTGATGAAACATTTTTGTAACAAAACCCAAAATAGTGACCAGTGGTCAACTCAGGGTTTTTTGTGTAAAATAGGGTGTATTTACACATCGGCCGCCTAATTTACACAGCAAAAAATAAAAATACACACTGATTTACACAGCCCTATTTTTCCCCAAAAGCTGATGAAACGGCGATTGTTGCATGTGACCTCTTTGTCCTAACAAAATTATATACATAAGTCTAATTTTTGATCCCAAAACAAAAAATCTTCAGTTTCTGCTCTCGAACGGCTTATGATTCTTTTTATTTTAGCATTCGTTTTTATGCACTTCAAAGTTCACAGTGAAAAATCTGCCATGTTGAGCCTGTCTGTGCGATTTCTTGTCCTACTTCAAACTACTGTAAAACTTTTACACCCGGATTTGAGAAAAATGAGGATTTGAAAAAAATTAGTAGGATCTGGCTGATAGAACAACATCTGTGTATATATTAGGGATGGAAGTCTCGGTCTCGGTCTCGGCCAAAACCCGAGACTAGCCCAGTCTCGGTCTCGGTCTCGGTAGTCGAAAAGTCTCTGTTTGTACCCGGTCTCGGTTTTTCAAATCTGTAAAAAATTTTCCTGTGCTCCCCCCTTTGGTTTATATTTTTGGCAGAAAATTTTTTTCGGAAGTTTTTATTTCACCAAAATTTCACACCTAACACTGAGATTCTGTCATTTTTTTCCGAAAACAACTTTACCGTGGTTGTGAAGTTTATATATCAGTAAACGCAGTCCACACACAAAAATGTATGTTTGTGGTTAAGTTTCTTATTTCATATTATCTTTCAAGTCTGTCTGTGTGATTATTGTTATATTTTATTCTTTAGTACTATTAATCAGTGTTTGGCTGGTCAACTTTTTTATGCCAATTGGTGGCCTCACATACTTAACTGTAATTTCTAATTCTGTAGTATGAGTTTAGCAAAAAATCAAAAATAGATCTGTGAAAGTTCAACTAAACGCACTACTAGAATTATGCTGTGTGTGACACATGTAGTTCGGTAGATGAGAAGGGAAGACTCCACTCCCAACTAAAATTTAGTCCCAGGGGATTGAGGGGAGCCCACTTAAAGGGGTGTCACGCCGGAGGCAAAGAATGAAAGAGCGTCATGGCGTGCAGGTTTAATTTTTGAGCCAAAGACCCTTTCTATCTTGGGTGTATCTATATAATTTAGCAGAACATTGGTATGTAATTCCAATACAATCTGAGCTATTTTAAACTAAATTCTGCCAAACAGTGTCTAAAATTGCTATTTTTTGGCGAGAACAAGGACAAATTGCGTCTGCTTTTGGACAGAGTTCAAAATTTCACAGTCTTTAAGAAGACACGGTCCCACACCCACTCAAAAGGACGAAAGAACCAGGAATGTAACCAACATTACCGTGATGTAGCTGTTAGTTATTTATACATAAGGTGTCTGTCAGACACTGTCTTACCATGGTCTTGTAATTTTGCTTAAAAACTTGTAAAAAGTCATCAAACAAATAGGTAAAAAAATGGCAGAAAATTACCCAAAGTCTCGGTTTTGGCGGTCTCGGAATTTGGTCTCGGTCTCGGTAGTCTCGGTTTCGTGGTCTCGGTCTCGGTCTCGGAAAAAAAACCGAGACTTATATATACCATGCATGTACACGGGGTCTCGGCCTGGGAGTTAGGGCTTGTTTCAGATTTTCCGAAATTTTAGGGGCGGGGGCTTGCCCTGGCGTGTAGGGTACTTGAACTGACAAAAACGCAAAAATTTTTAATTATTTCATATTTTTTATTTTCGTATGTAGTTCGAGTCTCAAAGTCGAAATGTTACTTTTAGCGTGAAAAAAACGGTCAATTTTTACCTAAAAAATGCAAAAATACACACTTCTAAAATTTACACAACATCAGGGTTGGCAGTCTCGGTCTCGGTCTCGTAAAAAACCCGAGACTAGGCTGGTCTCGGTCTCGGTCTCGATCTCGGTAGCAAAACCGAGACCTGCCACAGGGTGGTCTCGGTATTCAGATGAGACTTGAAGTTTTCAAAATTTTCCAAAATCACAAAGATTTTTTTTACAATTTAAGTTTCCAAATAGAATGCCAAGCATGAAATGGTTAAAACTGTCTGCTGCAGAAGAATGTTAGTTCACCGGCAAACTCTGGCTACCTTCAAGTTTAAACTTTGTATATCAAGCTAGATTTTATATTAAAGTTTGAGCTAAAACGGGTTGTCTGTCTGACTTAGCGATGTTGCATTTGTATGCGGGACCTCTTATGTTGAGCAGTAAAAATACTGAACATCATTTATATACCAAATAGTGCTAACTTTGTAGCTGATTTGTAATTAAAAATTTGCTGGCTTCTGCGACTTTACTAATCTCGAATTGGGTGGCAGTTTAATTGAATTTCTTAAGCCCCAACCTCTCAACACATGTCAAAACATTAAGTATATATCTGAAAAAACCTAAGTACAATCAAATGCTTTTTGGGCTATGGAGTGGTTGTTGCATCAAATCTTCCTCCCACATAACTGTGACAGCGTGAGAAACTCTGTGTAGTGAGTCAGCCCAGCCTGCCAAAGGAAACTATGTGTATGCAATGCACTATAAAATGTGGTATACGAAGAAGTGTGCGAAACTTTTAAAAAATAACCAAAAGATGACAAAACAGCGGGAAAATAATACTATTCTCCGGTTGTCACTCTCCTACTCTCATGCATCCGGTCGTTCCAATGTTAAGTTTCTCGCAACTTCGCAAGTCATACACTCATACAACCTAACCTAATCGTCACTTTTTTGTATATACCTTGATAACTATTTTTTCACGTTTCAAAGTATCTCAAATTTTTAAAATTGAAACTTGAAAAAAGGTCCCCCAAGGGCTGGTCTCGGTCTCGTAGGTCTCGTTTCGGTGGTCTCGGTTACCTGGTCTCGGTCTCGGTCTCGGTTGCAAACCCGAGACTTGCCAACCCTGCACAACATACCCTAAATTACACAGCAAATTCTCAATTTACACAACATATTTTACAGTGCCGATATTGAAAAAAAACCCTGGGTCAACTACTATGGGTGTGTAAAGTATGCATTGAAATGGGACGTGACTGTTGAATAATTGATGAATGCTACTTCAAAAAAAATTTTTCGAAAAAAAAGAAAAAAATTTGGTCAAGTCAACATACAAATTGATTTTTTTTGAAAAACACTGCCTCCGGCTCCGGCTCCGGCATTTTATATCCGGCTCCGGCTCCGGCAAAATTTTACCTCCGGTCGTTCGCTATCCCCTCTCGCAGACAAACTTCGAAAATTTTTCGGGCAAAAAGGCAAGTTTGGCCCCTCCCTCAACTTGATCCTGGCTACGCTACTGTTGGTGGGGTGGAATAGTGGGACTATTTTTAGTAGAGCACCTTGGGGGGAAGCATTTTTGCTTCAAGAACCCATTTATTTCATTTTTTCATTTCATTTTTTTTGTATTTCATTTTTTTAGATTTTTTAAGAGGCGTGTCGCCGCTCGGCCGAATTGCCGCTAGGCCAAATAATCGCCGTTAGGTCAATCGCCGGAATGCCGAATCGCCGTTAGGCCGAAAAGAAATACAATGATGAGGGGGATGGGGACCCCCCCCCCAAACCGAGGGGGCCAAAGGAGGCATGCTCTGCAAATACATTTTCGACCGACCGGCGATTTAGCCTAGCGACGAATCGGCCTAACGGCGAAGCTTCGGCCTAGCATGGAACGACTTTTCTCAAATACGACCCTTTGAAATCTGAGCCCTAGCCCTCCGTGTGGGACGTTTTCAGAACTTTTTTTGAAAACCCGTTTTTTCCGTTCTAAACCTGTTTGGAGTCAAATACATACTGTTAACTGGGTCAAGGTTCGGGGGGGGGGAATTCTTTTTGCCCATAAATCGCTTCCTACCCCATCTTTTAATAGAAATATAAAACCCCCATCGTCAGCCAAGCCCCCAATCTGATCTCTAGCCCCAAAAAATAGCTGTCGCCCCTTTTAATAAAAATCTAGGGATCAAGTGCAGTTGGGGGGGGAAAAATAGTGGACCTATTTTTTGGAGTAGAGCACCTTGGGTGAAGCATTTTTTGTAATAGAACCCCTATCCACAAATTTGGATTTTCTGAGCTATGACCCCTTGAAAATAGCATTTTCAGTGTTTTTGGACGTAAACGTAGGCCAAAGTTCGAAGCCAAAATTGGCTATAATCTTTGTTTTTGGATAGTTTTGAGTGCGTTATGATGTTTTAAGGCATCGTCCAGGCTTAGTTGGCAGGATTCTCTAGGCTAAGCTGGCAGGATTTTTTCTGAAAATTTCGATTTTTTATTGCCTAAGCCTGAGCCTAAGCCTACGCCTGAACCTAAGCCTAAGCCTGATACTAAGCCTAAGCCTAAGCCCCATACTAAGCCTAAGCCCTAAGCCTAAGCCTAAGCCCAAGCCTAAATTAAGGCCAAGTTTGAATTTGGTCAAAAATTGGACGTTTCTGGCGAATTCGGCCAATTTTTCGGCTGGAACACGGTCAAAGAGCCTTTGTTTTGATTCTAAAAAATTGTAAACAATAATCTGACACCATTTAGACACGATTAGAACGCAAAAATCAAGAGCTTCGTAAAAAAAATTGTAAAACGTCCCTCACTGAGGGTTCAGATTTCGGGGGGTCATATCTCAGAAAATCCAAAAAATGAAATAGGGGTTCTTGAAGCAAAAATGCATCCCCCAAGGTGCTCTACTCAAAAAAATAGGTCCACTATTTTTCCCCCCCCAACTGCATTTAACCCAAATCTAGAGTGAAATTATTGGTGTTAAACCCTTAGGGGTGGAATAAGTCGGAAAACCGGCATTTTTTCGACTAATGATCCGGAGTCCCCCTATATCCCCCAAACCCAGCAGGGGGTCAAAATTGAACGCACTTTCGAATAGGCTACGTTAGAAGTTTGTAGCAGTGGCGTATTTAGGGGGGGGGCAGTGGGCAGCAGCCCGCCCCTTAGCGGTTTGAGCCCCCCTTTGAGGGTCGCAGCCCCCCCCTTTCCGAAAATTCATTGCATTGCTTAGAATTGCTTTTTCAATGCAAATTTTATTTCAAAATTCAAAAAAAAGCTCCAGCTTCTGTGGGCTGCCGCCCCCAGACCCCCGCAAACACTCTGATTTTACGGCCAGTGATGCTTAGAATTGCTTTTTCAATGCAAATTTAATCTTAAAATTCTAAAAAAGCTCCAGCTTCTTCTGGGGGCTGCCGCCCCCAGACCCCTGCAACCACTATGATTTCACGACAGGTGTTGCTTAGAATTGATTTTTCAATGCAAATTTTATTTTAAAATTCTAAAAAAGCTCCAGCTTCTGGGGGCTGCCGCCCCCAGACCCCTGTAAGCTGCAACCACTATGATTGCAAGACATCAGACATTTTTTCAATATCAATGCAATCAGTTTAAAAATTCTACAAAGCTAAACCTTCTGCAGATTGCCGCGGACTGCGTGTACGTTCCACCCCCCCCCCTTCCCCCGTCGTCGACCATCAGTTCACCCCCCCCCCCTTCGCGAAATCCTGGGTACGCTACTGGAAAAATAGATTCCGGCTTACGCTTATTGTGCCATTAAAATGCTCTATTCTAAAAGTCTACTCCCCCTTCACACGACTGCACTATACATCTGCTGACTGACGATTGGGTACCGCATCCGTGACTGCGGCTGTGTACAAGACAGTGGGCCGTGGCGACACTTCACCGAAACGAAACCGAAATCCAAGAAAAAACAGTCAGCACGTGATACAAGCCAACGGCATAGCTACAATAGAAACTGACACTTTTGGTTCTATTCATGTTGTAATAAGAATATCATATTTACAGAAAAATACAGCAAAACAAAATTGAAATACGTGAAGTATCAATCTTGACACAGTATGTACAAACGTGTCAAACGTCATTTTTTGGTCTTAGGGCATTACAATAGACTTCCAGAAGTTTTTAACACAAAAAATGGCCCGTATTCACATACTAAGTGTAACGCTTAAACTTAGTGTTTACACTTAGTGTTAGCGCTTATAAGCGCTAAGTGTTATTCACGAACTTGAACTTCCACCATGCTAAACATACTTAAGCGCTTAGCGCTTAGCAAACGCTTAGCGTTTGTTTGTGAATAACACTTAGTATGTGAATACGGGCCAATGTGCTTCGTCATTTTCCGGCCAACGTTCGTCATTTGTCGCAAAGGCTCGTCCGAAGCTCGTCGTACGCCGACGAAGAGGGAACTTTTTTTGCACAGTACTGTACATATAAATTCAGTTCGGAGGCATCATGCACTAATTCGAATCATGAACAAGTCACATTCATGTTCATCTCTGAGTGGTAGTTCACCATGTGGTATCTCCCGTGATCCTCTGGGCATGAAAGGGTTATATACCTACACTTAAAAACTGAACAGAACACTCAACAAAACATTTTAATCAAGCTATGCACATGAAGCTTCAAACAAACACGGCCGTTTCCTTATAGCAGGTTTTTGTGCAACAAGATACATGAAAATTAACAAAACCATTTTTGACAGAAAAAATTCAAATTGTGCGCTTGCTTGGCTTGCTTGCAAGCACTGCTTCATTAGATTTATTACATCAAAATTTTAATATTGTATAAATTATATAAAATTGTCATCATAAAATTTTGCTTTTAAAATTAAATATACTTATTTAAATTTGATTAAAAAATTATTAAATAACACCAATATATGCCGGAAATTTCCGAAAACTTCCGGAAATTTCCGGAAATTTCTCAAAATTTTCGGGTAAGAAATTTCCGGAAATTTCCGGAAATTTCCAGAAAGATTGCTTCGGAAATTTTCGAAAATTTCCGGAAATTTCCGAAAATTTCCGGAAATTTTCCGACCACTCACATCCCTATCTCTGATCACACATCCCTTTACTGACTTCGTATTTATTGACATTGTGAAAGCCAAATTACTCCTAAAGGGAATGAAATGTTTATCTCTTGTGAATGGGCATGAGTTAAATATAGGTAAGTCTATTTTCTCGTGTGAGCGGGCATAGATTGATTCTGACTACAGCTATTTAGCTAGATAAATAGTTAAATTTCGCATGTAAGCGTACACAGAACACAGGATTTAACCCCACCACGCCATTTGCGCTATTATTGTATCCAGCTAAAACCCCGCCCCCACTCAACCCCCGTCCCGCTATTTGCCCTATTTGCGCTACTCCACATAAGAGTGCTATTTTTACGCTGTTTATGCTGTATTTTTTCTTTTTGAAATTTTGAAACTATTTTGAAACAAATTATGGCCAAAACGATGGCAGTAGTCCAGTATTATAATATTTTAAATGTATTTTGACGCTTTTTGGGAGCAGGTCAGCCAGATACTATAGTTACGTTTAGTGTCGCGTTAGTCCTTTTACTAACTATCTAACCGGCGGAACTAGAGAATCTTCTGGTTGTATCTAAACAAGTTATCAACTAAACCGTGGTTTTTGAAAACATTACATATGGTGGTCAAGTAGGATCTGTCCGTATATAAGTCAGCGTTAACGTATAGCTTTTTTTGGTGTCAAATGAAAGCTCGTCTTCTGCCCTATATATCTTTAAAAACTAGAACCTTTTTTGTGGTGCCTGAAATACGTTATCGTCAAAAGTTCTTTTTAGAAAACAATTTTGTTCGAAAAAATTCCACTTCGACTACTCACACCATAAACGTATTGAACAAAAGTTTGAAAAATGGAAATCGTTATAACTTGTGTTTTTACGTTGACGTAGAAATTAGTTTATCACATCAACTCAGAATTGAAAGGGCTTTCGAATGATACCTTACATGACGTTTACGGACGCAACGGCCTGTCACGAATGACGTATTATTTTATACTGACCATTGGTCGCCGTTTATGCTCAGTGATGTGACTTATCAATCCATAGTCATGACAAATCGGCAAAACCACGCGTGTAAGCGAAATCGAAATAGCACTTTTTGTGCTATAGCGCTTTTTTTATGCGCTATATGCGCTATATGCGCTATAAGCGCTATGGGAATTTGCTCTATGCACTATTTGCGCTATAGCGCTTTTTGGGGGTGCTGTATACGCTATTTGCGTTATATGCGATTCAAGGCGGTGCTATATGCGCTATTTGCGCTATAGCCCATTTAGGGGGTGCTATATGCGCTATTTGCGCTATATGCGCTATCGAAGGTGCTAATATGCGCTATTTGCGCTATAGCGCTTTTTGGGGGTGCTATATGCGCTATTTGCGCTATATGCGCTATCGAAGGTGCTATATGCGCTATTTGCGCTATAGCGGTTTTTGGGGGTGCTATATGCGCTATTTGCGCTATATGCGCTATCGAAGGTGCTATACGCGCTATTTGCGCTATAGCGCTTGTTGGGGGTGCTATATGCGCTAATTGCGCTATATGCGCTATCGAAGGCGCTATATGCGCTATTTGCGCTATAGCGCTTTTTGGGAGTGCTATATGCGCTATTTGCGCTATAAGCGCTATCGACGGTGCTATATGTGCTATTTTTTTGAATATGGATGAAACTTCTACAGAAAAATGGCCAGGGGGGATTTGAACCACCCATTGCTAGATTACTAGCTTAACGCTCTACCGACTGAGCTACGCTGGCCTATTGGTGTTTGTGTTAATTTCCTTTTAAATAGTGATGCTGATCTTGGATAGCGCTTATAGCACCTGAGGGTGCTATTTGCGCTATTTAGGCGCTATTTTGTGCTATTGGCTAACTTATTGAAAATTTTTGTACTTTTTAGCACGTATACGATCCCTCAATAAGCAAAAAGAATTTTAAAAGTATTTTAAAACTTTTGTTTGTGTTCTGGACGTCGATATAAAAAATATTGCATAAATAGCGCATATAGCACAACGATAGCGCATCAAAGTGCTATAAGCGCTATTTTTTTCATAGGCTTAAAAAATAGCGCTTATAGCACCCGAGGGTGCTATTTGCGCTATTTAGGCGCTATTTTGTGCTATTGGCTAACTTATTGAAAAGTTTTGTATTTTTTAGTAAGTATACGGTCCCTCAATAAATTAGAAAAATTTTAAAATTATTTTTAAATTTTTGTTTGTGTTCTAGTCGACGATACAAAAAAATAGCGCATATAGCACAACGATAGCGCATGACAGTGCTATAAGCGCTATTTTTTCGTAGGCTTAAAAAATAGCGCTTATAGCACCTGAGGGTGCTATTTGCGCTATTTAGGCGCTATTTTGTGCTATTGGCTAACTTATTGAAAAGTTTTGTATTTTTTAGTAAGTATACGGTCCCTCAATAAATTAGAAAAATTTTAAAATTATTTTTAAATTTTTGTGTTCTAGTCGACGATACAAAAAAATAGCGCATATAGCACAACGATAGCGCATGACAGTGCTATAAGCGCTATTTTTTTCGTAGGCTTAAAAAATAGCGCTTATAGCACCTGAGGGTGCTATTTGCGCTATTTAGGCGCTATTTTGTGCTATTGGCTAATTTATTGAAAAGTTTTGCATTTTTTAGTAAGTATACGGTCCCTCAATAAATTAGAAAAATTTTAAAAATATTTTTAAATTTTTGTTTGTGTTCTAGTCGACGATACAAAAAAATAGCGCATATAGCACAACGATAGCGCATCAAAGTGCTATAAGCGCTATTTTTTTCGTAGGTTTAAAAAATAGCGCTTATAGCATCTGAGGGTGCTATTTGCGCTATTTAGGCGCTATTTTGTGCTATTGGCTAATTTGTTGAAAATTTTTGTCCTTTTTAGTGAGTATACGGTCCCTCAATAAATTAGAATAGTTTTAAAATTATTTTTAAAATTTTGTTAGTGTTTTAGTCGACGATATAAAAAATAGCGCATATAGCAAAACGATAGCGCATCAAAGTTCTATAAGCGCTATTTTTTTTGTAGGCTTAAAAAATAGCGCTTATTGCACCAGATGGTGCTATTTGCGCTATTTAGGCGCTTGGACGCTGCTTGGACGCTGCTTGGACTTGATTATTTTTATATTATTATGATTATTAACTCATTATTGCTTTAAACTATTTCTGGTTCTTTTCCTGCTTAACAAGTAAGTTATATATGTTTTTTGGTTATTTCCTTTAATGATTTCTTTTTAGTAGAATATTAATATGCTGGAGAATACTTTAGGAATCTTTTTACCCTTCTAGGGTTTCATTTTGTGTAACCAATAGGAGCGAAGAATGGAAAGTTATGTTGGGTAATTGCCTACAATTTTGACTAATAGGAGCGAGGGATGGAAAGCCCTACAAACCCAACCCCGGGGGGGGGGGTGGGGGGGTGGGCGCCTACTGATTTTTTTTACCATTCTATTGTTTCATTTTGCGTAACCAACAGGACGAAGAATGGAAAGTCATGCTGGGTAATTGCCTACAATTTTGACTAAGAGGCGCGAGGGATGGAAAGCCCTACAAACCCAACAACCGGGGGGGAGGGGGGGGGTGGGTGCCTACTCAATAAACTAGCCAATAGCACAAAATAGCGCCTAATTAGCGCAAATAGCACCCTCAGGTGCTATAAGCGCTATGTTTCAAGCCTATGAAAAAAATAGCGCTTATAGCACTTTGATGCGCTATCGTTTCGCTATATGCGCTATTTTTCAATATCCTCTATCAAAACACAAACTAAAAGTTTAAAAGAATTTTAAACTTTTTGATTTTAATTGAGACATATTATACGTACTAAAAAGTACAAAAGTTTTTAATTAAATAGCCGATAGCACAAAATAGCGCCTAAATAGCGCAAATAGCACCCTCAGGTGCTATAAGCGCTATTTTTTAAGCCTATGAAAAAAATAGCGCTTATAGCACTTTGATGCGCTATCGTTTTGCTATATGCGCTATTTTTTAATATCCTTTATCAAAACACAAACACAAAGTCTATAAGCGCTATCTAATAAAATAATTTTATTTAAGTAAAAATAGCGCCTCCAGGAAAAAATACCACCTGCCATGCGCTATTATAGCGCTGTGCTATTATAGCACTTTGATATTTTTCGGATTTTAAAATGTGCTATAATTTGCCAAAAAAGCGGTATTTTCCGAAGCGCTATAGCCGCTATTTTAGGTGCTATATGCGCTTTATAGCGCATATAGCGCTTATAGCATTTCGATAGCGGGGGGGGAGGTGGGGGAGGGGGGGGAGGGGGGGTACCTATCGTTGCGTGTATAGCGCAAATAGCGGGGGGGGGGGTGGGGGGGGGCGTTTTTGAGTTGGAAAATAAAGTAGCGCATATATGTAGCGCAAATAGCGCCTAGGGGTGGGGGGGTGGCGTTTTTGAGCTGGAAACTATAATAGCGCAAATAGCGCAAATAGCGCCTAGGGGTGGGGGGGGTAAAATCTTGTGCTCGTGCACGCTTACACGCGACATCTACCCAAATCCGGGCTTATATAAAAGTAGTTTCGTGTCGATGCCAAAACCCTATCCAAAGTTGTGGCTCCTGGAATTTTCCCTTTTGGTGACTACCTGTAATTACCTCATATGAGAACAAATCGCAATAAACTTCAAATTTGAGTAAAAAATTTGAAAAAATTTCAAAATTATTTTGTTGTCGAACAATAACGCACGTCAGCTTCTAGATTTGGCCGAACTAGTCTAAACTAGAGGCACTAGACTTGTTAGTATGTTTAAACACTATCCTATTGTGATAATTATAATAATAGGGTGAGGTGGCTCTGGAAGGGTTGGCATAGATGTTCTAAACATGAAACAAGTTTACATTGTGCTGGACATGCCCCGGTTTTCTGGTTCCGGGTCAATAAAGTTGGAGTTATTGTATTGTCAAAACTAATCATACGTTTTTCGACACATAAGTCAGCGGTAACCTATACTTTTTATGGTGTCAAATCAAAGCTGTTCTTATATCCTAACTGATGCCGAAAACTAGAACTTTTTACCAGTTAGCTAAAAAAGGTACGGCGTAAAATGTTTTTACGTAAACTTAGTATTTTTCAAACATGTTACGCAACGTTCGTGTTGCCATTGATCCAACAAAAAAATGATTTCATGAAGTCAGCCATATAACTGTGATCCTTACACGAAACAGTTTTTACTCCATCAGTGACCATGGAGCCGGAAATATGGATCTAAATCTGAAATTTATTTTATTCTAAAATATTGTTTTGCGTTTTTCAGTATCTAAGTCAGCGTTAACGTATAGCTTTTTTGGTATCAAATAAAAGCCCTTCTTCTGCTCTATCTAACTACGAAAACCGGAACCATTTACGTGGTCCCTGAAAAAAGTTATGGCCGAAAGTTCTTTTTAGAAAACATTTTGTTCGAAAAAATTCCTCCGCGACTACTCACACCATATACGTATTGAACAAAAGCTCGTAAAAATTGAAATCGTTATAGCTAGCTTCAACGTTGGCGTAAAAACATGAAATTGACAGCATTCTACTCAAAACTTCAGCCGCTTTTGGATGACACCTTACTTGACGTTGACGGACGCAACGTTCGATCAGCGCTTATTATTAATTAATGCGGAACGTTAGTTTGCAGTTTACGGCATTGTGCGACCAATCAATCGATAGCTCTTGACATGCGCTGGCATGTAAAAAAATTTTCACGTCGATGCCACTACCACATGAAAAGTTATGGCCCCTGGAATTTTTCCCTTTTATTGACTACCTGTAATCACCTCATATGCGATCAAATCGCATTGCAAGTCAACTTAAACTTAAATTTGATTTTTTTCAAAATAAATTTTAACGTTAAATACTGCGTGAACTCACGTTGTAGCTCTAGTTTAACTAGTCTAAACTAGACGCACTAGTCTTGTATTAATATTTAAATATATGGGCTCTATTAAAATTAAAAATAGCTTAATTTTTAATAGTATGTTTAATAGTCTTTGAATAGACAGTCGTTTAGGCTGTCATTTTGTCAATGACATGCAATCTTACATGTATGTTTACTGGAAATTTTGTTTTTCATGTTTTACTGAGCCTTAGCGTAAAAATTCAATTCACATTATAGTTATATTAATATTAACAAATAACATTAAAAAGCTTTTAAGCTCCGATTTATATTAATATTAAAAATAAAATTTTTAGAAACACTAGATTAATATTTACATGTTAATTAATATTTAAATATTTAATGTATGTTGAAAAAATTTTGCTTGCTATTGAAATTAATATTAAAATTAAAATAAAATCGAGCTTCTATTAATTAATATACTTACTTACTATACTTATACTGAACTATTCATAATGATAACAAAAACCCCAACTTCACACTGAATATCAGTTAGATGGAACCAAGTGTGGTGTTATGACGTTTAGCTTTCGAATCTCGTGCAGTCGCTTGGTTCCAAAGTTATACGAGTCGTAAAATGGAGTTTTTTGTCTGTTGCTACATACGATCAAAGTTTAAACGTTGTTACTAAAAATGCGGTACTTAGCATTTGTTTCATCGAAATGTCTAAATGCATTAGATGAAGCGTTAATGATTCATATTACACAGCTTTGCTCTGACTTTAAGTTTAAAAGGGCGTAAAATGGAGTTTTTTTTCTCCGCAGAATCCTCCGTGACAAGCCATTTCTAGTTAGTTATTTCTGGAGGTTAACCACAAAAATGGCCGTAACTTAGGCTATGAACATCTTAGAAAGATAAAAATTATGTCATTGGAAGGACAATTTTTAGCCCTCTCAAATGACATAGCACATGATGGCGCAACTTCCTAAAAATAAGTCCAAACTTCACTTTCCAATTTTTGGCGTATGTTAAACGTTACGTCACAGGGTCATGTGACCCATCATTTGAAAGCTTTAATAATTTCCTCTGAAAAGACTGAAATTATTATTCTACCACTACCGTATCAAAAATTGTTGTGGCCCCTAAAAAGTTTCCATAATAGGGGCTGATTGTACAGACCACCCCATGAAAATTTCAAAACAATTAAATTTATGCAAAAATTTAAAAATTTTTTGCTCATTTTTTAAAAATGTAACATAAATAGAGTTAAAGTGGTAGTGTCGCTGAAGCAGTTTTGCTCATAGGTTGCAACAAGCAGCAATTTTTTGCAAAATTTATTGAGTTTTGATTCATGGTCACAGCATAATTGAAGTTATGACCAACAGCAGTGCAACATATAATCGGTAGAATAGACATCAGCTGGAAAAAGACCCTTCAAAAGAAGTTCAACCTGTCGCTCACATTATTTCAACTTTTACTAAAGCTTTTCGGTATTTTTTAAAATGTTTGTAAATTTTACGTTATTTTTACGAATATAGTTTTAAATAATAATGTTGAAAAAGGATTTCCCTATTTTGTGAAAGAAAAAAAAATGGTGTAGAGAATCGAGCCTGGGACTTTTGTGTGGACTTGGAGAATGCTTAACAACACTGCACCCAACAAAACCCCCAACTCTGTCAGCCCCAAATATTATTCTTTTCTCTTAGTCTACCTCATTCGACCCACACACGGTTTTCTGACGTGACTGATAGGGTTTGCCAACCTCAAGAAGACCGTGGATCCAGATACAATATATTGTTATAAATTGGGGGTCACCCCCTGGTCGAGGCAGGCCTTCTCGCACTCATTTAGACATATACACCTTCAAAATTCACTCCTATTCACGTTTCACAATCGCGGAGTTAAGCCAAGACACGCGTTCCTTCATTTTTTATATTTGGCAGTTTTCATGACTTCGCAGCGCTCTGTGCAGCGCCCTTGAGTTCAGAAATTACTAGAAAGGCTGCCAGTAGTTTCTCTGGCTTGCTGTTTGGCTTACAGCGTAGTAAAATCGTGACTCAGCACAAGAAATGTGAATATGAATATATGCATTTAAAACATGAAGTTATTCACACTCTAGCGCCCAAATTCAGAAAAGTTCTTTAACAATTTAAATAGTTTTATACATTTCTCATTTGGGTTTTTAATGGGAAGCTATTTCTAGGCCAATCGGCGTATTGCCGAAAAATATATAATGTCCTATTGTGTGACTGGCTCATAGTCAGTGTGAGCTGGTGAAGACGTCGTGACAAGGGGGGTGGCGCCGACGCATTGAAACGGGGTTAGGTATTTAGGGCCTCGCGCGCCGTTTGAGACTAGGAATAGCTTCCCCTGAGTCTAGGGCCGGAAATGAGCTAGGTTTTTACTCGTTTTCTCCTATTTTTGTTATTTGTTATTTTGGCCTCCAATAAATATTTTTAGTTTGGAAGTTTTGTGTCGTCCTCAATTTTGCCTGTGCGTTGGGTGTTTTTGTAGGGCTTTGCAGCTATTGCGGGAATTCACCGCGTGAGCCCCGGACCTGAGAGAGGGCTGGACAACTGAGTTTTAGGCCGTTTGTTGCGGTCTTCAACCGTTAGATCACGTTCCACTGGGCTCGGGCGCACGGTCACTTTTCGCCCTCGTGCCCTCGCCTTTTGAGCCTGAACCCTAAGAGCCCCGTGGTTCGTGGTTTAACAAGTGGCGACCGTGACAGGACGGAGAGGATAGGGCACATATAGGGATAGGACAGCCCTATCCCCGAACCGTCTTCGGAGGTGGGTTAGGAGCCCCATGCCCTGGGTTGAGGTTGGCACTTCAACCCTTACGGTACTCGTGCTGTGTGCTGTATGGATGTGTACATAGTCTCTTTCTGATTGGTCCCTCGGTTATGGGTAATCCGAAAAACCCTCGGTTTCGGTTAGGGGTGAACCGGAGAAAACCCTCGGTTTCGGTTAGGGGTGAGCCGGTCAAAACCCTCGGTATTGGTTGGGAATCGTTCTGGGTCAATCGAGAAACCCTGTGGTTGCGGGTAAGCCAGGAAACCCTGAGTGTGGTGTGATTGAAGTAGGCTTGGAGGCCTACGTGTGAATGTGCTCCGCCCTTGAGGCATCGGGTTCGCCCCGGGAGCATGAGTATCGACCGAGTATCGTTGCAGGGTCGCAACGATGTTCGAAGGGGGGGACCCTGTTGTAAATGAGAATTAGGGCCTATGAGACTCGGGGGCTGTGGTGTAGTGGTAGCATGCTTGACTTCGAAGCAGGCGGCCCGGGTTCGATTCCCCATTTCTTTCATTCTTTCTAAATTGGGGCCTCCTCTTTCTTACAACATAGTGGCG
>JASANF010001911.1:0-67279 GCA_030248245.1 Trissonchulus sp. WLG1_4 | reverse complement strand
CAATTTAGATAAAAATAGTGTTTTGCTAAATTCCGGTAAATTTGATTTAGTCAAACTGCAGCTCAATGGCAGCAAAACCTCAGTTTTTAGTCAAAGAGAACTTAAACAGTTCACTAATAAATACATAAAGATCATAAAAGTTATATCACGGCAAAATTAATACTTGAAAGATAGTGTACCGGTAAAGGCAGCAGTTTGGTTAGGTCCACACATTTCATTAAAATTCTGACATCTGCGTCCCATTAAGGCAGCAACTGTTTCGTTAGAGCCACAGTGCGTCCCGATAGTTTCACAGTTTGTGCATGTCACACTATACTTTACAGTTACTACGATACATAAGCGGATTTGAGGGAGGGGGTTAAATTGCTGCCCTCAAAATCAACTCCGGCAGCCAACCCACACAGAAAGGTGTCAACTTTTCCTAGGGTCTTATCCAAAATTGGATTTATCGGATTAGATTTAACTTTATTTCGTTAATAACGCAGTGTCAGTTAAACGTAACTTACTGAAACTTGGCACACACCGAGATAATGTATGTAAGCCATGTTGAGCGAAATTTCAGCCGGCTATTATCATTTTGTGCTGTGTTCCTAGCAAATTTTAAATCTAATCCGTTAAATCCAATTTTGGATAAGGCCCCAAGTCAAAGTTTTTAAAATTCCATAAATAAATTTTGCGCTTATTTTCAGTTCCGATTTCGTAATGGTAGCTTACCTTAGCTGCCGTTACATTTCACATCAAAAGTCCGAGGTAAAATTAAATTTCCACTTTAGTCAAAACTAGTAGTTTATATATATACAACTAAACATTGCTGCCTTAACGCTACAAATGTGGCCTTAACGAAACACCCAAAAGAGTGTGGACCTAATGGGACTATTTTAATCCTGACTTAATTTAGTGTGGCCTTAACGGGATACAGCCACTTGAAAACCGTATGTCTGTTCAGTAAAAAAACAACTGCAAAAAATCCATCAACAACGATAGTTGTTAAATTGCTATTGTTATTATTTTTAGTTTTGAAAATGCAGCATTTTACCAACGTGGTATAAGTCAAACCCTTATAAAACAATAAACATTATAAATAAATTTTACACGTATACGATCATGTGTACTGAAAGCTGTTTTTTATAACCATGGCTCAAACCATGTTGTCCAATTGATTAGCTATATCACAAAGATAAGTCGATATTGTAGTTTCGTTTGACGTTTCAACTTGGGACTGTTGAATTCGATAATACTCTAGCCAGTTGAAAGCATAAATAATTTTGGGTACAGCAAATACTGGAGGTATCTGAAAGCAAATCAAACCTAACGACAATTCCCAAAAGGCATTAAACGGATTACTTGAAATTTGTTGGCTTAATAACTTAACTCGATGTTGAAGTAGACTTATAAAAATTTGTGCTCAAGCGGGAGGTGACACAAATTATTTCAATCGCAAATTTTGTATGAATTAATAAACAATGTCATGAGTTATTGGCAAAACAAATTTTAATCTAGTCCATTTGATCCATTTTAGGAATTGGCCCTTAGCTAAAGCAAGAGCCACGTTGCAAACTAGATTTAACGTATTATATTTGTTTGATAAAGTTGGAGTACGTACCTCAAAGTTGAGGTAAAATAACAAAATAAAAAATAAATAAATAACGCACTGCACTGGACCATACCCCCTAAATCTCGTTGGCTACAATTCTCATTTACATCACAAAAATAGGTTTTATTCTTCTATTACAACACTAAAAACATAGTTCTTATCTCTAACTTACATCATGTTTACTCATAAGGCTTCCCCAAGCGTAAAAAGCCGACCGAAAATTATAGGGTATATAATATCCGTCAAACGAACACTCAATCGGACTTTGCAGGTGATCATTCACAGTCTCGAATCCTATTTGGTCGATCCAAAACAAAAATCCGCTGTACCACCAGTCTAGGGTCGATTCCGGGTTCCGTAAAACACCTTCCCAATCCAGGCTTACAGATAATAGTCCAATGTGAAGGAAGTTTTGGTTGGTTTGTTTTGAAGCGCAATCATTGTTAAGCTAAAATAAGAATAAATATTAGTTATTTAATATTAAGTTTGACTATAAATTTAAACAAGTCTGGGAAATCTGAATGAATTAAGCGATTCGTTTTAATGTTTGATTATATACTGTCCAACTTATCGCACAATTACAGGGTATCTACAAAGTTCTGTACAATAGCGCTAGACGAGCACCGCACCCGAGGGCGGACACGCCAGAGGATACATCTCAATACGCGGGTTACCTTTACCTTTTTTTACCTAGGTGTTATAAGTTACATCTACATGGTATGGCATGACATAAGTGCAGTAAAAAAGTTCAAAGTTCAGAAAATAATTTATTTCTATTTTGACTATTTCTATCTATTCTTGACTTAAATAACATAATTCAATGCCATAACGATATCTTATTCAATTACATGAAGTAATAAACTTACCAAATATGAAGATTTATAATCAATGTTCGACAATGGAATCAAATTGTCTGCAGCTTTATCAATATTCACAACGAAATAGCCTCCTTGTTTTTGTGACACAACTGCCAAAATTGGTAACAAACATGCGTATTCAAACGAAATCGCATTATTTACGAAAATAAAGTTATATTTCTTCCCATTCAGACCAGTTTTTACCCACGTATATTCTGGTATACAAATGAAAACTTTCGCGAAAATGGCAGAATATATTTCAATCGCGAGGTCTAACTTAATAAATATGTCTTTAGACTCGGTCGTAACAACCAGTACGACAATAGATGATTGTATCGACGTGGGAAAATGAATATCGATTGGTTCATCAATCGATAATGTTCGATTAGCACAGTCAGTTGTCAAATTATCCCTTTTTCTATCGATTGATTGCAGCAAAACGGACGTTTGGCGTCCCAGACAGAAGTTTTTTGAGTGCAAAATATTTTGAGCAGGCATGGAATCCAAAGTTTTAATGTCTTCCATCCATGCTTTTAGTTTTTCCAAAGTTTCGCTGGACCAAAGTTTTGATTTTACAAAGTTGTTTGCTAATTCCAAAGCACAGTTTGGGATATTTTCGTGGCTACAGTTAGAAGATACGTTCTAAAAACAAAATTCATTTTTGCAGCTACTTATTTTAGTTAAAATTTATTGTTATATTCTTTTCTATTGTTGTACTTTTCTGTTTTTTGTGTCTTTTTGTCTTGTTTTTAACCATGTAAATTCGGACTGTAAAAAACAGTCTACAACATTCAATGACATCAAAACAAATACAATAAAAAATGTAAAAAAAACGCACAGATTTTTCCAAAAAGTTCGAGTCCATTGTGACCGGTAATGTTGCATCCCCATATTTAACAAGTAAGCTAAGGTTAAACAAATCACTACTGGCCATTAAAAAACTGTCACGTGTCAGAACCATTGAATGATTTTTTGGTTGAAATAAGGACAAAAAGTATGGTTTTCGGACTAAAATTACTCCGTCTTTAGTCTGAGGTAGCATTTCTTGCGCCGTAAAGTTAAAAAAACTCCAAAACTTTTTTATTGATTCAGCCTTGATTTGTATTTGTTGAGCTATTTTATCAGTTCTTTCGCATATTTCGAATTTTTTCGTTGTTAGTGAGCTGTTTTTTACCAACCACGCAGCAGCAGGCATATAATGCGTACGGTAAAAGTTTTGTAAAAGTTTCAAGTCGAAAAACTCTTCTCCGTAAATATCGTAAATCCACGTGGCTCCGTGTTTAATGGCATATAAATGAGCAAGGTTCCGATTATACTTCGGAAAAAGTTTATAAGTTCGAAATTCCGAAAGTTCTTTGTCAAAACTGCTATTCATTAGGCAAAATACGTTTGGTTTAAGGCAAACGTTAGATATATTACTGGTATCATTTCCATATATAATCAGGTTTGCATGCAAAACATACAGAACAGTTTGTATATAAGCAATATGCAAATGAGCTATCTCCTTGTCAGAACAAATAATCCATGATTCTTTGCCGCTTCCCTTATTCTTGTCCACCATCGAAGTTTCATCACGTGGTTTTATATTATTCGACGATAAATAGCTATACGATTTCACTCGTTTTGTCTGAGAGTATTTAAAATACTCATTAAAAATTGAGTATTTATAGTAACGTAAATTCTGCACACCATACATAGTAATTACTATAACCAATAGTACAAGAATAAACATAATAAATAAGTATTTAGTATTTCTACAAGACCTATGACTTGTTTTTCCAACTGTCATTAGAAACAGACGTAAAACTAAATCTGTTACAGCCCAACTTTAGTAGCCAGCCAAAGCTATTGACTAAAAGTTCTATAGTCCAAGGAAAGAAATTTTCTGGTACTAGGCAACCTAACAACTAGCTTTTTGGTCGAACTATAGAAGCAGTAGGTTGGTAAAGTTAATGAATAAATTAGACTGGCAGAAGTTAAACTTTAATTAAGTTTCTAACTAGTAGAACTATAAAAAAAGTACAGAATTTTTTCGAATTTTAATTTTGGAAACCAAGTAAAGGCATTATATTGTATAGTCATATATTATTAAATGAAAAAACATTTATAATTATATACTTATTTGTTCATTTTATCATGTCAGAAAAATAAAAAAAAGCTACTACGCACTCAATGGATGAACCCGTCTTAAGAAAAAAACGAGCGAATAAAAAAATACAACTTTGATTTGCTACAGCTCGTACTTATAAACCAACAAATCTACCAGAATTTTGCCCCTCAAGTCACAAAGCGCTTCACAAAAGGCATGGAAGATTTCAAGTACAAGAAACAGCAACCATTAGCTTCTATTCACACTCATCAAATTGCATATATACAGCTACGCTTTTTTTTTCAGTTGCTACTAAAATGAACGAAAACGAAATTAAAACGAAAAAGAAAACGAAAACGAAAGTGAATTGAAGCGAAGCCAACTTTTTCGGCTTGCGCAACAAAGTTGTGAAAATTTTGACGAGCAGTAGACAAATGAAGGCAGCTGCATAGCCCAACAGGTCCTTAATTTTGATTCTGGTATCTTTAACACTGTTCTAGCGTTAAAGTGTTTATGTGCGGAGTGTGTTTTACACATCTTCTGTCTTAGATGTGCATCTGTCACACTAAAATGCCTTGTAGTTTTACTGTGTTGTTGAGATCGGGGCTATTGTTGAGAAGTAATTCGAAATGCAAAAGACTGCCAAAAAGTTAACAACTTAGAATCGAACCCATGACCTCATGGTTGAGAATCTATCAAACTAACCACTCGACCACAGAGATCACAGAGTCCCTAGACTTCACTAAAAGTACATTAGAATATTATTAATAGGATATAAAATATCCTAAGCAAATTGATAACAATAAATATAATAATCAAGTTCCAAAAACAGTTATCCTAACATCAAGTTCCAAAAACATTTATCCTAACACGGCACATAAATCCTTATTTGTAAAATCGTAAAATTTAGGACTTAGGACTGGAAAATTTTGTGAAACGTTGGCCCAGGTTCACAGCGTTAAAATCCTTGTACCTAAAATATTCAACGGCAACTAAACGATCTTGCTCTGTGGTCTCCGTGGCGCAGAGTACTAGCGCATTGGTTTCTTAACCAAAAGTTTGCTGGATCGAGCCCAGCCGGAGATAACTTTTTTTACATTTCACACAATATTCGTTAAGTCGATTTGCTGTTAACTAATTGCAGCAATAACTTATTTTACGTCTTGATCCTGTATCTATTGTGCACTTTGTACAAACTTTGTTAAAATAGCTAAAGAAGATGTTTTGTATGGAAGATAAATCAAGTAAGTAAAATAATGCTGTAGCTGGCCCAACAGGTTTACGATGGCCTCTGGCCAATGTGCTTAAAAATAAATGCTTGATGATTACTGAATGCTTTTGCCGCAGATTGGGCTTGTTTCCCCAATCATAGGCTCAAAACATTATTACACACTCATAAAACCACAAAACAAAAATAATTTATAGACCTAAAACTTCACAATTTGGTTTTTCGTCTCAATTCACATTGTAAAATGGCATTAGCATGGCAATTTACTGACACATGTTGATTAGAAATGTCAAGCTCCTAGTGGTCGGCACCCTGATATTATAACATTTCTTATTCCCATACCCTACCACGTACTGTTCAAGGTCAAGGGGCAATAACAATTGCAATTCAGGAAAGCAGCATCCCGTAGCTCACTCATGATTTTGACATAACTGTAATGCAGTCCTTCTATGGCACCATAAAATCTCCCACAAATGCACATGAACCTGAAACAAAGCAAATAGGACCTGGTTAGCAATTTAAACAAAATGCACAGAAAGGACACTAAAAAGTGAAAAAGCTTGAGGATAATTCCTAGCATGGATGAAACAGATTCGATTAAACCTTCATTGTAAAATAATCTGTCGCATAGAGTCTTAAAAGAATGTATACACGTGTGAAATGTGTACAACTATTTAATGTAGAAATTTTGTTTAAATTTACAAACCATATCAAGGATTATTGAAAATTTGTTCTAACCAGTCCAATCTAATTTAGCAGTTGGCGCTTGCTCATAGTTGATAAGCATGTTGTGAGTTTTCTAGTATAAAAACGTGCGTCTCAGTTTAAGCCATAAACTTGCTAACTTGTCTGCATAGTCAGCTTTCAATTCAAAACTAACTGTTTACTTAAAATAACTGCTTGTTCAGCCCTATTATCTAAGTCCACAAGAGTCCTATCACTAACGCCCAAGTACCCCAGATCGAAAGGGTTGCACTCTGTGTAAGTCGCACAAATGCACAGGATTTTACCCCCCCCCCTCATGCCAGCGCGCGCGGCTATTGCTACCACCCCCCTCTGTCACTTAAAGAGACGGAGGGCATGCAAAACATTTCCTAATCAAACCAAGGCTACCTCCCCTTTACGTATGGCTCTGACAGCTAATACCCTCATCCATCTACCAAGATCGCGCAATAAGATCGCGCAAGGGCCGCGCAGGCATCGCGCAGGCTATCGTGCGCGAGGCCATCCAACTACCCCCACCCATCTATCAATATCGCGCAATAGGATTGCGCAAGGGCCGCGCAGGCATCGCGCAGGCTATCCTGCGCGAGGCCATTTAACTACCCCACCCATTTACCAATATCGCGCAATAGGATCGCGCAAGGGCCGCGCAGGCATCGCGCAGGCTATCCTGCGCAAGGCCATCTAACTACCCCCATCCATCTACCAATATCGCGCAATAGGATCGCGCAAGGGCCGCGCAGGCATCGCGCAGGCTATCCTGCGCGAAGTTGCAAATCTTAAGAAACAAAATACAACGGTTCTGGGTGGATTCGAACCACCAACCTTCAGCTCGAAAGACCGACGCACTGCCACTGTGCCACAGAACCCTGATATCAGTCGTTAATTTCGCTTGATAAAGTTTCGTGTCGTCCTGCAGTACAATAACAAAGTTTATCTTGGTAGATTTTGACTGATTCTAACTATAGTCTTGCCCAAAAACAGGTCAAACATCCAAAACAGAATAGGAAACAAGTTTAAATTTGATTCTTGAAATTTTTAGTCAATTTTGCACCTCGATAACAGCAAACGTTAATTCCGCTTGATAAAGTGTGGGTCGTCAAGCAGTGCAATTACAAATATGAGTTATGGCACTGGTTGGCGTGCTATAAGTGATTTATACGCATGTTTCTGTGAAACTCCGAGTGCAGGAGCACGAGTGCGCGAAGCGCACGAGTGCACCTGCACGAGGGTTTCACACATGCGTATCAATTACTTTCATCACAACCACCAGTGCTAGTGACTTGTAAATCGATTCGAGTATAGCGTGCAGTATAAGTAGATTGTCAGGTTATTGCACTTTACTGTAACATTGAATCGAGTTACAAAGTTTCTTATTGTAGGCTTTGGCTGATTCTAAGTATACTCTTGCCCAGAAAGAAGGTCAAACTAGCAAAACAGAATCAGAAACATGTTTTCAGTGTTATTCTAATTTTGATTTTTGCAATCTCTAGTCAATTTATTCAGTATATAAGCAAACAAGCATTTTATATGCTACACGTTTCGTTATCCTTGACTGTTTGCGTAAAACATCACAGCTTACTTACTTCTAATCTTGTTTCAACTATTTCCAACAGCTCAACACCCACGGTGGAAAGCATAAAGGCAGTTTTAGCAGTTAAGCTAAATACAGTCAAAGGGCAATATTCTAACCTAAGAAATACGTGCGGAATTTTTCGCTACGAGGTTCAACTTACTGAAATAGAATACCTTAGACTGGTTTAACAGACTGCCTTTATGGATTCCAGTAATTCCACCCCAAAAGTTACTAAAAACCAGCCTACACGCCAAAATCACTAGTCAATGTCCGTGAATAGCATGAATTTTTCTGCACAGTTTTGCTAAAAAATCAGCCAAATGTGGTGACCTCGTCTCGGCACGTCAGGATCAATCACAGTTGCAGACGTACTATATCTGTTCAGCCCGTAGAATAACGAATTGTTAAATTGTTAAAGGGCGATTAAAACTTACAACCGCATGTCCGTTAAGCCGGCAAAATTATGAAATATTCACACCAGAATCAAAGTTTATGCCTTTTTAGTGGTGTCATAATTTGTAATTTTGTCGGCTAAACAGACATACGGCTACTATGTATGATAGACTACTTAATGTGGTAGTTGCATTTTCGAGGATTTTGCGATTTCTATGTAAACTTTGCGCCCACAGAACTCAAGTTACAAATGATGCTTGAGCACAGATTTTTTGCTACAGTAATGTAAAGGTCTAAATCCCCAACCATGTTCCTCAGTTTTTCGAATTTTTACCTGTGGACATTTTGAGAGGGTTTTAATCATTAGAAAATAAGTTAAAATTTCGGTGCTTTTGTGTTCAAGCAATTTTCTCAGTAAATTGACTATATATTAAAAAGTGGAGGTGCCTGAGGATTTTAGACTTGTCAAAAACTTCAACAACTTTCAGCTCCAACAGGTAATCGCACGATTCAGAGCTGTGGCGCACACTTTTTGCAAACAACTTAAGATTTTGGAAAGGGCCGTTCTTCAGCCGCTTCCACGGGAAACAATATGAAATGTTAAGTTTCAATGCATAGCATTACTTGTAGGTAAAATATAGTTCTGCTTAATGCAACGGAGCGCTTGCGATTTGAATTTGTAAACGTTGAGCTATAGCTTTTTAGCAAAAAACCTAAAAACGCATCTATCCCCTTAAATATCTGATTGTGTAGACTGCTGATACCACTGCGAAATAATCCGGACTTCAAACTAAATTCAATTTTGGTCTTGGTGTCAATAAAAAAACAGCGATCACTTAGCTTTGAATGAAGACGAGGAAAATACATACTACATAAATTTCCTTCAGTTTTACCGATCCTATTATTATGTCGAACGAACAGTTAAATTGTTACTATTACTGTTACTGTTATTATTGTCGAACGAATGTTACCGCTACAGGTTACTACAATTTAGATAAAAATAGTGTTGTGCTAAACTCCGGTAAATTTGATTTAGTCAAACTGCAGCTCAATGGCAGCAAAACCTCAGTTTTTAGTCAAAGAGAACTTAAACAGTTCACTAATAAATACATAAAGATCATAAAAGTTATATCACGGCAAAATTAATACTTGAAAGATAGTGTACCGGTAAAGGCAGCAGTTTCGTTAGGTCCACACATTTCATTAAAACTCTGACAACATCTGCGTCCCATTAAGGCAGCAACTGTTTCGTTAGAGCCACAGTGCGTCCCGATAGTTTCACAGTTTGTGCATGTCACACTATACTTTACAGTTATTACGATACATAAGCGGATTTGAGGGAGGGGGTCAAATTGCTGCCCTCAAAATCAACTCCGGCAGCCAACCCACACAGAAAGGTGTCAACTTTTCCTAGGGTCTTATCCAAAATTGGATTTATCGGATTAGATTTAACTTTATTTCGTTAATAACGCAGTGTCAGTTAAACGTAACTTACTGAAACTTGGCACACACCGAGATAATGTATGTAAGCCATGTTGAGCGAAATTTCAGCCGGCTATTATCATTTTGTGCTGTGTTCCTAGCAAATTTTAAATCTAATCCGTTAAATCCAATTTTGGATAAGGCCCCAAGTCAAAGTTTTTAAAATTCCATAAATAAATTTTGCGCTTATTTTCAGTTCCGATTTCGTAATGGTAGCTTACCTTAGCTGCCGTTACATTTCACATCAAAAGTCCGAGGTAAAATTAAATTTCCACTTTAGTCAAAACTAGTAGTTTATATATATACAACTAAACATTGCTGCCTTAACGCTACAAATGTGGCCTTAACGAAACACCCAAAAGAGTGTGGACCTAATGGGACTATTTTAATCCTGACTTAATTTAGTGTGGCCTTAACGGGATACAGCCACTTGAAAACCGTATGTCTGTTCAGTAAAAAAACAACTGCAAAAAATCCATCAACAACGATAGTTGTTAAATTGCTATTGTTATTATTTTTAGTTTTGAAAATGCAGCATTTTACCAACGTGGTATAAGTCAAACCCTTATAAAACAATAAACATTATAAATAAATTTTACACGTATACGATCATGTGTACTGAAAGCTGTTTTTTATAACCATGGCTCAAACCATGTTGTCCAATTGATTAGCTATATCACAAAGATAAGTCGATATTGTAGTTTCGTTTGACGTTTCAACTTGGGACTGTTGAATTCGATAATACTCTAGCCAGTTGAAAGCATAAATAATTTTGGGTACAGCAAATACTGGAGGTATCTGAAAGCAAATCAAACCTAACGACAATTCCCAAAAGGCATTAAACGGATTACTTGAAATTTGTTGGCTTAATAACTTAACTCGATGTTGAAGTAGACTTATAAAAATTTGTGCTCAAGCGGGAGGTGACACAAATTATTTCAATCGCAAATTTTGTATGAATTAATAAACAATGTCATGAGTTATTGGCAAAACAAATTTTAATCTAGTCCATTTGATCCATTTTAGGAATTGGCCCTTAGCTAAAGCAAGAGCCACGTTGCAAACTAGATTTAACGTATTATATTTGTTTGATAAAGTTGAGTACGTACCTCAAAGTTGAGGTAAAATAACAAAATAAAAAATAAATAAATAACGCACTGCACTGGACCATACCCCCTAAATCTCGTTGGCTACAATTCTCATTTACATCACAAAAATAGGTTTTATTCTTCTATTACAACACTAAAAACATAGTTCTTATCTCTAACTTACATCATGTTTACTCATAAGGCTTCCCCAAGCGTAAAAAGCCGACCGAAAATTATAGGGTATATAATATCCGTCAAACGAACACTCAATCGGACTTTGCAGGTGATCATTCACAGTCTCGAATCCTATTTGGTCGATCCAAAACAAAAATCCGCTGTACCACCAGTCTAGGGTCGATTCCGGGTTCCGTAAAACACCTTCCCAATCCAGGCTTACAGATAATAGTCCAATGTGAAGGAAGTTTTGGTTGGTTTGTTTTGAAGCGCAATCATTGTTAAGCTAAAATAAGAATAAATATTAGTTATTTAATATTAAGTTTGACTATAAATTTAAACAAGTCTGGGAAATCTGAATGAATTAAGCGATTCGTTTTAATGTTTGATTATATACTGTCTAACTTATCGCACAATTACAGGGTATCTACAAAGTTCTGTACAATAGCGCTAGACGAGCACCGCACCCGAGGGCGGACACGCCAGAGGATACATCTCAATACGCGGGTTACCTTTACCTTTTTTTACCTAGGTGTTATAAGTTACATCTACATGGTATGGCATGACATAAGTGCAGTAAAAAAGTTCAAAGTTCAGAAAATAATTTATTTCTATTTTGACTATTTCTATCTATTCTTGACTTAAATAACATAATTCAATGCCATAACGATATCTTATTCAATTACATGAAGTAATAAACTTACCAAATATGAAGATTTATAATCAATGTTCGACAATGGAATCAAATTGTCTGCAGCTTTATCAATATTCACAACGAAATAGCCTCCTTGTTTTTGTGACACAACTGCCAAAATTGGTAACAAACATGCGTATTCAAACGAAATCGCATTATTTACGAAAATAAAGTTATATTTCTTCCCATTCAGACCAGTTTTTACCCACGTATATTCTGGTATACAAATGAAAACTTTCGCGAAAATGGCAGAATATATTTCAATCGCGAGGTCTAACTTAATAAATATGTCTTTAGACTCGGTCGTAACAACCAGTACGACAATAGATGATTGTATCGACGTGGGAAAATGAATATCGATTGGTTCATCAATCGATAATGTTCGATTAGCACAGTCAGTTGTCAAATTATCCCTTTTTCTATCGATTGATTGCAGCAAAACGGACGTTTGGCGTCCCAGACAGAAGTTTTTTGAGTGCAAAATATTTTGAGCAGGCATGGAATCCAAAGTTTTAATGTCTTCCATCCATGCTTTTAGTTTTTCCAAAGTTTCGCTGGACCAAAGTTTTGATTTTACAAAGTTGTTTGCTAATTCCAAAGCACAGTTTGGGATATTTTCGTGGCTACAGTTAGAAGATACGTTCTAAAAACAAAATTCATTTTTGCAGCTACTTATTTTAGTTAAAATTTATTGTTATATTCTTTTCTATTGTTGTACTTTTCTGTTTTTTGTGTCTTTTTGTCTTGTTTTTAACCATGTAAATTCGGACTGTAAAAAACAGTCTACAACATTCAATGACATCAAAACAAATACAATAAAAAATGTAAAAAAAACGCACAGATTTTTCCAAAAAGTTCGAGTCCATTGTGACCGGTAATGTTGCATCCCCATATTTAACAAGTAAGCTAAGGTTAAACAAATCACTACTGGCCATTAAAAAACTGTCACGTGTCAGAACCATTGAATGATTTTTTGGTTGAAATAAGGACAAAAAGTATGGTTTTCGGACTAAAATTACTCCGTCTTTAGTCTGAGGTAGCATTTCTTGCGCCGTAAAGTTAAAAAAACTCCAAAACTTTTTTATTGATTCAGCCTTGATTTGTATTTGTTGAGCTATTTTATCAGTTCTTTCGCATATTTCGAATTTTTTCGTTGTTAGTGAGCTGTTTTTTACCAACCACGCAGCAGCAGGCATATAATGCGTACGGTAAAAGTTTTGTAAAAGTTTCAAGTCGAAAAACTCTTCTCCGTAAATATCGTAAATCCACGTGGCTCCGTGTTTAATGGCATATAAATGAGCAAGGTTCCGATTATACTTCGGAAAAAGTTTATAAGTTCGAAATTCCGAAAGTTCTTTGTCAAAACTGCTATTCATTAGGCAAAATACGTTTGGTTTAAGGCAAACGTTAGATATATTACTGGTATCATTTCCATATATAATCAGGTTTGCATGCAAAACATACAGAACAGTTTGTATATAAGCAATATGCAAATGAGCTATCTCCTTGTCAGAACAAATAATCCATGATTCTTTGCCGCTTCCCTTATTCTTGTCCACCATCGAAGTTTCATCACGTGGTTTTATATTATTCGACGATAAATAGCTATACGATTTCACTCGTTTTGTCTGAGAGTATTTAAAATACTCATTAAAAATTGAGTATTTATAGTAACGTAAATTCTGCACACCATACATAGTAATTACTATAACCAATAGTACAAGAATAAACATAATAAATAAGTATTTAGTATTTCTACAAGACCTATGACTTGTTTTTCCAACTGTCATTAGAAACAGACGTAAAACTAAATCTGTTACAGCCCAACTTTAGTAGCCAGCCAAAGCTATTGACTAAAAGTTCTATAGTCCAAGGAAAGAAATTTTCTGGTACTAGGCAACCTAACAACTAGCTTTTTGGTCGAACTATAGAAGCAGTAGGTTGGTAAAGTTAATGAATAAATTAGACTGGCAGAAGTTAAACTTTAATTAAGTTTCTAACTAGTAGAACTATAAAAAAAGTACAGAATTTTTTCGAATTTTAATTTTGGAAACCAAGTAAAGGCATTATATTGTATAGTCATATATTATTAAATGAAAAAACATTTATAATTATATACTTATTTGTTCATTTTATCATGTCAGAAAAATAAAAAAAAGCTACTACGCACTCAATGGATGAACCCGTCTTAAGAAAAAAACGAGCGAATAAAAAAATACAACTTTGATTTGCTACAGCTCGTACTTATAAACCAACAAATCTACCAGAATTTTGCCCCTCAAGTCACAAAGCGCTTCACAAAAGGCATGGAAGATTTCAAGTACAAGAAACAGCAACCATTAGCTTCTATTCACACTCATCAAATTGCATATATACAGCTACGCTTTTTTTTTCAGTTGCTACTAAAATGAACGAAAACGAAATTAAAACGAAAAAGAAAACGAAAACGAAAGTGAATTGAAGCGAAGCCAACTTTTTCGGCTTGCGCAACAAAGTTGTGAAAATTTTGACGAGCAGTAGACAAATGAAGGCAGCTGCATGCTGCTTGTTTATTCAAATATTTATAACAAACTACAAATGGCCTGTCGCGGAGGATTCTGCGGAGTAAAAAATAAATCCATTTTACGCCCTTTTAAACTCAAAGTCACAGCATAACAGTGTAGCATGACGCATTAACGCTTCTTTTAGACACTTTGCTGAAACAAATGGAAAGTACCGCGTTTTCTGTAACAACATTTAAACGTTGCTTGTAGCAACAGTAAATAACTCCATTTTACGTAGTGTATAACTTTGAAACCAAGCCACTGCACGAGATTTGAAAGCTAAACGTCATAATGCCTCAAATGGTTCTAACTGATACTTCAAAATGGAGTTGACATGTTCATTATCATTATAAATAGGATAGTATAAGTATATTAATTAATAATTTAATATAATAACAAATTAATTAATAATTATCCATTTTCAACAAAACTACATAGTATGGGGCATGCTAAGTAAAATAAATATATGTAGTTACTTTCAGATAGTTTACAAATGCTCAAGTTACATAATTTGCAGAGGGAGTACAGTGATTTAAACCTACAGTATCTACAACTAGCTAAATGGCGTATACAAAGTAAAAAACAACATGAACCTTACTTTTGCTATATTGCGGTCTTATGGACTTCGCGGTACGCAAACTAGTTCTCAGAGGTTTGACTCTGCTCTAAGGGTGCTTGAGGACGCGCAATAATAACAACTTGACGCGTGGGTGTCGAAACTACGTGTGCTAGATTAGCTTACTGATCAGGTTTATAAAACTGAAGGCTTTATTTCACAAAGTCGATTAAGCACTAGTTTACATTAAAAACAATCTGGTGAACAAGTATTATAAAACCATTATAAATTGCAAAAGAAACAGGGAAACATTAAACCTAACTCACGAAGGTTTAACTCACGCCCAATTCTCAAGTCCCGGAATTATACGATTATACTTTTTACCATTTTTCACAATATGAATTTACGCTCAATCGAACTTTACATTATGTACATATTCATATACATTATTAAGTAGAAACATACCAGAATTTTTTATTTAATTCAATCAATCGGTGGATGAATCACCCTAGCTCCCGCAACATAACACTGTTTTCATTTTTTTGAAATAACCTGTATTTTCCTTTTTTACCAGCAGACCTAAAACTTTTAATTGGTACTTTCAGAACCAGCAAAAAGAGTAAGAGGAGCAAACTAATTAAAATTAGTCCGTTTGGATGCTGAAAGCGATCTGTTTTTCAAAATTCAATTAAGTCTGCTGCAATTGTGCTGTTAACTAAGTTGTCGGTTTTTGTACTAAATAGGACATTTTGTTTAAGAGATGGAATTGGGTATTTATTTGATTAGCGGGTTGAGGAACGGGTCTATTCGTCTGCTCAGGACAGATACGTTCTTGAGGCATTTACGTTCTGTTTTGTAAAACTTGTGTTTTGATGTCACACCCAGAACTATTATGTGTGAAGTGTGTCTAACGAGTGTGAATAGACTTCAATCTGAATTGCATATGCTGTAAATGAGAAATAGGGACTGCGAGTCTTGGGGGCTGTGGTGTAGTGGTTAGTATTCCCGACGTCGACGCCAGCGGACTGGGTTCGATTCTCGGCGCTTCCATTTTATTTGCAGTGTATTAATAACATATATACAGTCCATCTAAAAATACCCTCCGAAGCGCCCAAAGCATTGGTGTCGGCCGATCCATTTCTTGGGATCTTGGATCTAAAGCTGTTAAAAAATGTCACACTTTCACGTAAATACCTAATGGTAAATTAAAATAGAATAATTAAAAGGTTAAAGATAAACAAGCAATTCTACAGTGTGCACGATGTATTTTTAAAAACTTGAACACCTGGCTCTTTGAATAACACCGACATGGTAATGCCGCTTTAAACTCACGTATATAAAGCAGCGATTTTGCTGAAAATGTTAAAGTTTGAACATTTTTTCTCAAGTTTTACATACATTCTTCATGTCTCAAGTTATTAGTTATTCTGTTAATACTACAAAAACCTTTGTTTTTTTCTGCTGCGGAGGTACATTTTGTACATACTTCGTGCCATAAGCCACAGCAAAAATTTAGTTATTTTCATACAAATACAATTAATATTTACCAACACTCTCAGGAAAAGTTTTAACATTCTACAGTTAACCACAGACGCATGCTGTTCTAATGCTGTTTTTAGTTGTACGCTTGCCAAACAAAGCTAATTATGAAACTGTCTTGAATAAAAAATATTAAAAGAAGTTTGTTCCAATATGTGCTTTTCAACGGAGTGACAGTTGTACATATGTGGACCAACTATTTTAACAGTGCCAACCAAAATTACTTGCTACTCCGGAGTCAAAATGGAGTCGGAGTCACATGATTCCGAAGTCGGATTAGGTTGTTTTGTTACTATATACTTTGACTCCGGAGTCTGCAGCAAGTAATTTTAGTCTGTTACAGTATTTTTAGTAAACATACGCTATATTCAGCACATATGTATCATCAAGAGTAGTATTATGTATCTTCGTTGATTGGTTTATTGTTTCCTCAGATTAGGTTTCGGCTTAGGCTTAGGCTCGGGCTTAATAAGCAACAGCCGCTGAATACTTAGCGAAGTAGCTCGTATAGTTAATTATAAGCGTGAGCGTTCACAGGAACTAGAAGGACGTATACAAACCAGAGCAACCTAGAAATTAAAATTCATTTGGACCATCACTAACGCCCGGATTCGGAAAAACAACAATTATGCTCTTTGTAGCTGACCTGTAACACCTTCTGACCTTGTAAGGCGTTCTGTAAAATTTGTAGCTGGATTGTACGGTAGTATGATAGGTATGATTAGACCACATTTTGTAAAGACAGTGACCCTGATTTCTGACAAGTTTTGATGTCGTAAATGAGAAATATGGGCAGGCTGCTCCGGGTACGATTCCCAGCTACTACAATTTTTACAAAATCTTGACATCCCTTTTTTGTCAAAAAAACATTGCTAGAATAACAATTATCAAGCTTACGGACAAAGCTCTCGTACCGACCAACAACCCCCCTTACGGACAAGCGTAACCCTTTTTGTTCCTTCTAGAGAAGGAACTATTGTTTTGAAACCAACTCTGCACAGTGTCAAAGTGACACCAGCATGTTAGTCAGCGTATACGATTAACGTGTAAAGTCAGCTTGGGAAGTATTTTTTCCTTTTTTGTAAACAACTGTTTCCCAATGTTGCAGTTACTAATTATCCAAACTACATTATCGATGCAGTAAAATGTGGCTTTATCGACGTTCTATAATTTCTAAAATTTTCTAAAATCGTACTTTTCCAGACACTGTGCAGTGTGCACGTACTAAGCACACGACTGTCTAGACTCAGTCATTCGTGTCTTTTGGAACAATGATGGTCTTTAAATGATTTGTAGAAACTTGATAAAATGCAGTTTCGAAATAGACATTAAATGAGTTCAGCTTGATTAAAATAATTAACATGATTAAAAAATTAAATACAAGCGTTTAGCTTTGCTTTGCTCATCGTTTAAGGATCATTTTGTGTGACTACTAACCATCGGCGAAGCCAAGTAGTCTAAGGCGCTGTTTGATGATGAGAATAGTACGTTCGATGGTTCGATTCCCGTGAAAAATTTTTTCTATGAGAGTAATTTTTATTAGATCAAATCGACCGACTGCTGTTGAGTCTCGTACATATCCGGATATGTTTATCAAGTCTGGCATGCTTTCATTAAACGTGCTAACTGCCATATAGTTAAGGGTTTTTGTATGGATATGGTGTAATATTTTTACTCGGCAGAGGAACTTTGCCCCCCCCCCCCCCCTTTGGGGCCTACTTGTTTCGATCAGCCGTATGAGCTTTGTAGGAGTAGTTAATCGATTATAAAATCAAACAGTAAACGGCATAAAATCAAAAATTATACAGCCGCTACTTGAATAAACAGAATACGGCCATAAGGATATTGGAATATTTTTACTTACTAGCAGGCTTTGAGCTACATAGAAATGTTGGTGTTTCTAGGTATAACAGTATTTGTGTTAAGTACCTTACTTACCACGTTTTTAAATACTCGGAGGTTTTTTTGAAGTTTTTTAAAGTTTGAATAAGTTTTAATAGTTTGTGCTATAAAATTATATATGTACAATTTAGACTATAAAATATGATGGTTTATAATTTTAAAGCAATACAAAATTTAAAATTTTGAATTTTGTGAATAGTAACGTGAACTCTACAGTTTTTGACCTCATGAATTCTATTTTGTTTCTTATAAACTTCGAACTAAATTTCGTCACCATTACTTTCCTTTGTAGACTACTTAGAATTTGTAGACTTTGTTTACTAGACCATTAATATTTATGTGACACACCAGTTTTGGGACAGAGGTTATTGCAGTATATAATACTTTCTTTGAGAATCATCAACTTTTTTTGCTCATTTTTTGGTGTAGTTTTTAAAAAAATATAGTCTTGTATAGATTTGTCTAAAAACGTGTCAAAAACAAAATCTGCTATTCCGAAGCTACCTTATTAATCGATAGACTATTGAAGCTGACTTTCTGAAATCTTCAACTTTGTGAATAACTAAAAAAAGTTAAGTGAGCGATTAATATTTTACGAACTCTAATTGGCTCACTTTATCACTTAAGTTGCGAGCTGTTTCAGTTTTGAATAATTTAGTCTCATTTTGACCAAAATGCTTTGATAAATCCAGAAATTTCCAAATTTTCATTCAAGTTGATTTTGGCAGTTTTTTAGCAAATCAGTATGACTTTACTGCCGCCACAGACTCAGCCTGCTTCCCAATGACAAATTTGTGACAGAACTGCCACGCCTAACCACTCAGCCACCGGCCTGATTCACTCGGATACCTAAGGCATCCGCGTGAAGTAACTGATTCGGTGAAACATCAACCCGATGGGTTTTACTAGTGTGAGATAGTGCTAATTGTTGCTCTGAAGCAACACTATCAATGAAACGGTTAAACATTAAGTGAAGGGGGGGGGGCTACCCAAGCAAAAATTAAAGTTCACCAATTTGGCTCATTTTCACATATGTTACTCCCCCAAGGCACCCAAACCTCAGATAAGAACAATTACGCTTGAATGTGCACTTTTGGTTCAGTGCGTCTGTCAGTGTATTATTTACATAGGCAAAAGTATGCAAAAAAGCCTAAAAGCAGCCCTTATGCAGTGGCACAGTTCTAACACAAACCACATCAAGCCAATCAGGCTGAAACTTGGCATAGTAGCAGCTCACATGTATGCGCCACATCATTCATTCGGATTGCATTATCGATATGTATTTTCAATTTTAAAATCGAGGGCGAAATGTAAAAAATGGCCGTTTTTTCAGGCCCCCCAGATTTGGGTGATTTTACATTTGGGTTACTGCTCAGGCCATGGGCAAAAATGTAAAAAAATGGATCTTGGAGGTTGAGATATGACATTAGGCTATCGAATCATGTAAAAATCAGCTTCGAGTAAAGAAACGCTTTGTGAGCACAGAAAAATTTTTTTGCGTTTATGATTTACACGTAAAATTGAATTATTGGGAGCCTCTAGTAAAAAAATGGCCAAAGCATTGGTTTGTTACATCAGCGATGCGCCTTCACTGAGGCTACATTGTGTGCAAATTTGAAACAAATCGGAGAAGCTGCCTATTTTCACTCGATTTGTCCGTTTAGTCCGATATTTTATTCCTAAACCTCTGACTAAATTCAGTCCAGTCCGTTTAATCCGGCAAAGAAATGAGACAAATGTAATGAGCCATGTTATTTTTGCTAAGACACTTTAGGTTTGCTTGGGGTCACTCCAAATCACAGGATTTGACTTTTGGCTGTCAGTTTAGCTTCAAGTTTTTTCTGCTAAATCCCATGTTTCTTTCTGTGACTTCAGAGAAACAAATTAAAAGTTTTAGAACGAAACTAATGTCAATATTTAGTCATTCTGTGTCATGTTTCTTACAAAGTTTTTCAGTTACAGCTATTTAAGTCAAGTCAAGTTTTTTCGGTCTAATTAGACAAGAGACATTTTTTCCGAAAGGCAGTTTCATAAAAAACTTGAACCCTTGAAATTTTTTTAGCGACACTTTAGTTGCTTTTATTTTTTTAAATAAATATTTAAAATAAACATGAACAAAGATGACATAACAGTATAAACTATCAAAAGTTGGATTTACACAGTGCATTAAACTTGAATCTATTTGCTTGAAGTTCGCATTAAGTCTCAGGCTTAGGTTTAGTTTTAAAATTAGCCAACTATAAAATAATCTAAGGTTCGCCACAAATTGCTAAATTTTATAAACGCGGATAAGTCTTCAGCTATGTATATTGTATCGATAAGGATCGATTCATACTTTCGTTAGTAAAATATGTCCGGTCAGCCGGCAGAATGACGTCACTAGCAGCCTAGTGCAGTGGATCAGCCAGCGCCTGTGACCTGTGACGTCATTATTTCGTCATTTTGTCGGCCGAACGGACATACGGGTGTAAGTATGAATCGAGCTTAACACTGTGGGGAGCTGCAGACTTTATTGGAACCGACTACACAGCTACAGGTTACACAGTCTGACTGAATATAACAATAGGCAGACAGCATATACTGGATATGCAAATTAGGATAGTCACGTGTATGCGCGCATCCAAGCCAGTCACTACGTACAATAGTCACTACGTTCACACACCTTAACAACACACACAAAACATAGGCGCGCACACAGTTTGTGGATAACCGTCACACATACGTAACCTTTCTCAACTTAGGATACTGAAAATATATGAGGCTCATCTAGTGACAAAATTACTGTAATCTGTAATCATAATCTGTAGTACTCAAATTCTTTCTGATCAGTGAGCATTTTTAAGTCAAAACTTGTAATCACGTGACAACTTAGTCATTACTGTTCTGAAAACTTAGTTCTTGAATAGCCCTAATTCTCTTTTGACAGTAACTAAGAGACCCTAATAAAACATTTAGAAGAAGCTCGAACTTACATGAACATTTACAATGAACACGAAAACATATAGTCACATGTCAATAACTGTTAGAATTTGCAAATAAGTTGAAGATTGGTTTGATATTTAAATGCTTGGTTCATAAACGTCCTTATCTATGTAAAAAAGATTTTAAAGGATTAAAGCTAAATTAGGCTTATTTTGTATTATGAGTATGTATTGTTGATTATCGTAACAGTATGATCTGTATTATCAAGAGTACATCATAGAGTCTTACTCTTATACAAGAGTATACACTTTATACATACATATAACAATAAACACTAATGTGTTTTCTTGGCTTTAGTAATGAAACAATAATTTTAAATAATAAACAATTATTCAACAACAGTTAGTCTTATTTCGGATAACAACAAACAAAACTAAAAACAAACAAAGACAAAGCAGCTCAAATCAACAGCTCAAAAGCAAAAATTTCTAGTATCAAAAGTTATTTTCAAGTTGTTCAATGAAAAATAGCCACCCTATCTTGTGACCCCAGAAGTATAAATTAGCGCTAGATTAGCCCTTAAAGAAAAATGTACCCAGTTTTTGGTCACAAACTTACATTCGACTAAGCAGGCAATAAATTTTCATAATATTTTGTCATGACTGACATCGTTTTTTCCATATTATGACTATTTTTCAGAGCAAATCCCTCAAAGACTGGGTTTTCGGAAATGTGTCCCTTCTGTGTATTTTGTTGGCTTATCAATTTTCTCTAAGTTTTGCCGCCTTCTTTTTTTATGGCGTTAGGCTCTTGAAAAACTTCCGAAAAAATGACTGTTTTTGGCTACTTTTTTGTCTCCTAGATTCTAGTTTTCAATAGCAGAACTATAATTCATTAAGTTTTTGAGTTTTTACGATTCTGCGCGCAAAACAATAAAAATGACAATAATTTTGATCGGTTATTGACATTTTTAACTCGTTCCGGCATACTGTTACGTCAGAAGCGAAATAGCACTATCTTTCACTAGTGAAACCTGTCGGCGTTATGTTTCACAGAATCTGTTACTTCACGAGGATGCCTTAGGTATCCGAGTGAAGCAAGCCGGTGGCATAGTGGTTACGCGTGACAGTCCTGCCACAAAGCTGTCTTTGTGACGCAGGCTCCATCTGGGGTGACAAACCAAAACCTAGCCGAAGACTGTATTTTTTTAAATTTCATGCAGCAAAGGGTTAACCGGTAAATTTTTATTTCGTATTTCTTTTGTTTTAATATCTTAAGCTACTTATCAGCCTATATAAACTCACATAGGAACTCACTGACATGTACTGCTCATTTTAGTTTGATTTTGTTTAATAATTATATATTAGTAAAATAAATAGAAAGTGTCTACTTCTTGTTATACATTCTTTCCTCCGTAGCTACCCATATAAAAGAATATGAGTTGAATCTAGAACACGGTTTTCAAACAATTCAGTTTAATTTCAGAGCATTTTAATACCTTCCCGCCGAATTATGCAAATTTCCATCAACCAATTTCTGACTTATGATGTTCACGCTTGAAACCAAGTCAGCCGTAGCCTGCCCGAACAAGCCGACTGTTTGGAGTGCTAATTGGAAATCGTCAAATTCTGGCCAGGTTTTGCATTTCTTATTTTTTGTATTTAATATGTATTGTTTTTATCCTTTCTTATTCAGCGCATTCACTATCCACCTGTAGTATGATAATTCGGAATGTTGATTAGGATTAGCTTTTAAAATTTAGTTTCCAATATTAAATTACTGAATTCGACACAAGGTATTGCAGCCAGTTATTTTGTTATACATGAAATATTTAATAGTTTATGCATAGTGATTAGTTAACTAAAAAACAGCATCAAAAACACAATACAACTTCTTAGGAAGGACTTAATACTGTAATGCTTTTCTGTTAGTTAGTTTAAACCATTAAAAACAATTACACGATCAAATTTTTAATAACAACCAAAAATTAAATATTGCTATATATTGGCATAACTTTTTTAAAGTTCAATTTAGTTTAAAAAATTAAAAACGCAATTGGGATTCTGTAGCAAAGCTTACAGTCATTTTTTAATCAGTTTAATGCGCTAATCAGTAATTGAATTATGGAAGACAAAAAGCTTATCTCAGAGAAGAATTATTGTGACATTTTACGTCCAGTTTACATTTTTTGGCAGAACGCTTTTTTGTTGTTTGTGACCTCTTTTAATGCTGAAGTGTTGACTTAATTTGATATAATTAAGCTGGGTGTAATTTTTAACAACTTAATATATTGCCTTGGTCAAAACTTGTATTATTGTTTTTAAGTTCACGTAAACTGTAGACAATTTTTTACAAACCGCGAATTTTTCGTTTTTCTGTTATATTTTTTGTTTATTTGGGTCCTATAGCAAATAGACGCTTCGACAAAGTATTATGGATTTTTTCTTCAGCGACAGCAGATTTTTGTCTGTTTCGCAGACATCTAAGATTTGCAAGATGTCGCACAGAAAAATACCAAGGCTTTGGAAAAACTCCGCTGCTCTGTTTTTTTATGGAATTAAAGCCAGTTTTTTTGTCTCATTCGCAATGTTACAGTCATTTTTGCTCAACATTTTCAACATTTTTGTTCTATAAAGGCATTATGGTAATTGCCACAACCAGAATACTTTCTGTTTTGGTCATATCGAACACAATCGATATGACCAAAATCAAATCGTCATAATCGAACAATAGTTTCGAAAAAGCAAACAGCAAAGCAAATGAACACCTGCAGGACTGTATGCAGGTGCGCCACTTGTTTTTTTAGTGACATGACTTTTGCGACTACTTGCTGTTCTCTTGTATAAGTCAAAATCTATTCTTTTCGTAACGAAATAATGTGTATCGTTTGTTTTGTCAAGTGGTGCAACTTTTTTTGTCATACCTTAGCTATGTATGTAGAAGCTTAGCGTTCTAAAGTCTGAACAAAAATTGCTGAACCCTGAGAGAAACCAGATGGTGTGATTTCTGTGACTTCTCTTGATGCCCGCAATTAATTCTTTTCGTAATAACGCTTGTTTCTTTTCGTCTCAGGGTCCAGCATTTTTTGGTCAGACTTTAGTTCCCAACACACTTTTTTTTTGCTTTTCTACTCAGGTCGATAAATTCTGTTACAACAGTTTTCAGTTTGTTCTTGTCCTTGTACTTATCGTTTTGTCACTAAACTATGTTACCAAACATAGCTGTTTTTTTGAATGCTCTAAATTAGGGCTAACTCCAGCTTATGTGCAAAGAATTCGCCAAAACTAAAGTCTAACCAAAAATTGGTGATCCTTAAGACAAAATAGTTAGCGTGATTTTCGCGACTACTCGCTGTACTCTTGACAACTGAAATTAAATTTTTTGTTCTACCTAGAGATGGAACATTTGTTATAGGTTTTCGCTCCTATAACAGGAACGTTTCGTCATACGTAAAGTACGGTGTACGATTTGTATGTAATTTTAGCCCCTGCGCTGTCTGCTAGTTTTTTTCTGCAAAGGGGGCATTGCATTTTGTATTAAAAATTAAGTAACAAATAAGTGCTTAAATGATTGTCAAGTGCAAGTGATAAGTGCTTAAATAAGTGCTTAAATGATTGTCAAGTATCGCACTTGAGGTAACTTTAAAATGAAAATGTGACTAATAACTTACTTAATTTTAAAATCACGAGCAGAATTTTATTTCGTTCTTCCATGCCCCCCTTGTCATAATTTTGCAGCATGCATGCTCTCTGTAGTCTGTGCGTGTGTCGTGTGTATGTGTGTGTACTGTGTGTGGTAGGAAGTATGTGCATGCATGGTATGTATGTGCAGTCAAGTTTTCACAACGCCTTTCACAAAGTCGGCAGTCGGCACCGGAATGTTTCAGTAGCAATATATAAGTGCTGCTGAAACAAAGCAAACTATCGCTTCTTGAGCTGTACTGCTCAGATCAAAGCGACTACGATGGTTGGTACCTACAGCTGCTGTATCAAGCAGCTGTAAAGCATGTTAACCTGAAGCTTTTTGGCAGCTACTCAGCAGCTCAGAAAAAAGTTCCAGCTTTTTTGACATTTCCAGCTTTTTTCAGCTGCTGCAGCCTTGCGCGGGTGTTGGAGCATCGGGACAAATGCTGAATTTGCCGAAAAAAACCTGTAGACTAGGTACTATTCTGGCTTTGTACAACCTATAAAGTTTAGTTTTAGCCTTCAGTGTTTAATTACAAAGGAAATTAATTATTATTGCAGACAGGTGAAAGTAAAATATATGTAACTATTCAGTGTATATATTATTAGGTTGTGATCATCTCCGGGTAGGAACCTTACTGCTTTTAGGGATAACTTGTTTCGTTATTATATTTCATATTTTGCTTTGTCTGAGTGTTCTCCATAACCTTATATTATATTGATATTCTTGTGAATTATTTCTGTAAATATAATTTTACTAAGCTTAAAATAACCTTTCACAACCTGTGAATAAATTAGCCTCGCTCTAAAACTTTGCGCTTCGATAGGTGTTTACCAAAACTTTCTTACACCAGCCGTTCAACAAATTACACTGAAAAATTAACCTGACTTTTTCATGTTGGGTATTTTGTTTTGCTTAGACAGTCAGATACTGAATTTTGGCGAATTTATTTAGTAATATCCACTTCTTAATAATAGTGATTTATGTTTCTATTTTCAATGTTCCACATTTGATACAATATTGGATCTTATGTAAACCTTAATGAATCAGATAAGATTTAATTTTTAGTTTTGAGGACAAAAGGAGTACATCGGTACCAGAAATTGAAAAATTAGTTCAGTAAATTATTCATTCACTTTCGCTGACTTTTACAGTGAGCGCATACAGAAACATCACCGACTTAAAAGTAATAACATTGTACCCATACATGTATGAAGGTGGGGATGGGGGGACCCCCATCCCCCCAAAAAAAATCGAGGAGCCGGCGGGAGGGTCCCTAAAATTTGGGCAAAATTTAGAAAAAATGGCCCTTTTTTGCTAAATTTTCGCAAAATTTTGGGTACTTTTGGTCAATCAGAGGGGGAGGGTTCCCAAAATTTGGCCGGAGAGACCCCCCAAAATTCCGACCCCGTTACATGTATGATTGTACCAGTTATATACACCGGTACGTACAACTTTGCTGAAAATTGAGCTGTCGGACAAACAAACAGACTTAAGCCCGGTTCATATTTGTCCTTGTCCTTGTCCCTATTGTTTTGTCCCTAAGCGATTTCCAAACAACAGGTCCACCAATTTTTTGCCGGGTTTTTGCATAAACAAATCTGACGTCATGTCAAGTTCGTGTGCGAAAAACTGAATAATTGTGTCGTTATCACTGAACATTCATTTGAAAATTGTCCTTGTCCCTATGTCCTTAAGGACAAGTATGAACCGGGCTTTAAACCTAAACTGGAGTGAAACAGTATATTAAGTATATTAACAGTATATTAACACGGAATTATTTGCTCGATATAAAGTCAGGTTGTAAAAAATTGAGTGCTAACAAAAACGGCTTATATAAGCTTTGTAGATAATAACTTAATAATATATAGGCTAAGTCCTAATTGCCAGTAATATATGCAAATTTAACCAATTGAAGTACATATGCAGCACAAGTAAACAATTTTTTAAGCTATCTTTATGTCGGTTTGAAAAAGTTCGAAAAATCTAAGCCAATAAGCTGAATAAGGAATATTTTTTTGCCATTTTTTGCCAAAAACTTCTGACCAACTTGGTTTCATTAATTTTTCAATAAACTTCGCAAACGCCGCTAGCAATTAGCACCTTTCAAACCAATTTCTCTTCCCCCAACTTTCTCCCAACTCGTAACTTTCGGCCCTTTTGAAGCCGTTAAAGTTATCGTCTTTTAAACTTTGGGTCGCTCGTTAATGTGTTCGTTTATGAGCGCCGCCGGGTTAGTTTTTGAGAATCTCCAGTTCTACTTAGGCTTAATTGTCAAAGCAAGGTTATCTGAATCTCTCGTAGCAAAGCTTTGGAGTCATTTTTAGGCTGAGCCAACTGTTTTTTTAATTTTATAAGGAAGCCGATTGCAATTTGCAAAAAGTTTACTCCTCAGCTTTGTGAATTCGAATGCACAATCATTTTCGGTCAGACTCACAGGATTATTTTAAAGATTAAGTATACAGCATATAGTCAGCATTATATGGAATTTCATATACACTAAAGTCGGGCTCAGAGATACGTATGTTCTTGTGCTTAAGAAAACAAGAACAAGAAGAATCTTTGGTCAGCTGCTGTGAAAATTGATGCATTTGCTTAAGATGAACTTGCATACGAATTGTACCCTCTTACTGGAATTTACAAATCGTACAATTGCAACAATTTGCAGGTGAAAAATCTCGTGTTCCGGAATTAATTTATGTAACGCTTTAGTAACTAATCACCAGATTTTTCACTTACAATTATTAGAATTGTAAGATTTGCGTTGAAAGGCTGATGAGACCCCAGTTTAGAAAGAAAGAAAGAAAGGCACTGGGAATCGAACTGAGGCCGCTTGCGTCGCCGACAAGAATACTAACCACTACACCACAGCCCCCTAGTCTCATAAGCCCTATTTCTCATTTACAACAGTGTAACTCAGCCCTTGGCCTTGGTTTATGCATAAACTTGCCACAATTTTCAAAATCTCAAAAACAGAAACGAAGGACATTACAAGGACAAGGACGAGTATAAACCGGGCCTAAGCTTCAAAATATATAAGCAGCTTAACTTGTCTTTTGAGTTCTCGCAAGTGCCTCATTTGACTTTGTGTCCAACCTGAACTTGAGTTGTTATTATTTTTTTCTAAATTGCACTAAAGTCTGACGAAACAATAGTCGCACCACTCAGAAAAACGAAACATGTGATTTCGTCTACAAATAGAATAGATTTCGGCTATCAACAGTACAGCAAGTAATCGCATAAGTCATGTCATTAAAATAAGTTGGTGGCACAGCTATTTTTTGTCAGACTTGAGGTACAAGCTTCGGCTGGATTTGATTGGCCACCACAGACTGAGCCTACTTTTGAACGGATACTTGAGGGAGAATTATCGCGGTGAGCCTGAAGTGACTGATTCTGTGAAACATTACTCCAACAGGTTTCAATTAAATAACGTTAGAGAAATTGTTCCTTTACGCGCTAAAGTGTTGATTAATGAACTCATTAAGGTCACTCAGGGGAATCAATTTAGACTGTCAACTTTTTTTAGCAACATGAAACGGTAGTCAATGTCACAAATAAAGTGCTGAAATATATTAAAAACACAATTTTTGAACCGTATATAAAGTGATGTTATAACGGCGTGTTTCAATCAGAATTATTATATTTATCATTTTGCTTAGGACAGTTTACATTTTATTAAAATTAGTGGCGTGATTTTCTCGCAATTTCGTTGGCCGAACCAAAAAACGACTGTAGTTATCAATCGAGTAAACATTGTAACAGTTTAATTCAATTGAGACACTACTATTAATTATATTTAGGGCTAATTACTTGTCAAAAACAGTCCAAGATTATTCTGACAGTAACACTGATGCATTGTTAGAAAGACGTTATTGCGCCTTTGGATATTGTCAGCTTTATCGCTTATTCAATTAGAGCTCATTCATAATGGCCGGGTATTACCAACGCTTGTCAATTTTAGGCTTAATCTAAGTTTCTTTTTTGAAAAAGCAGAACTTGTGATAAATTTTATGTACATATGTATATAAGTCGCATTTGTTTAAGAATATTTAGTTCCTGTGAACAAGCAAGTGTTAATACTAGGCCAGCCATTTTTTGTTAAGTATAGGCTTAGTTCAAGTTTAGGAGAACAACACACATGAGTACAAAACCGTTACTGCTAGATGCAGATCATTTTTACAGTTTTTACGTCGATAATTTTTACCTTTTATTCTTTTTAATCCTATATTCTCTATTTCCAAAAAATACTACAAATTTTACGGTTACATTACGGCAGCCAATTATCAGCCAGCAGTTTTGAGTGAAAACAGTCAACAATTTTGAGTGACACTGCCAAGAAACGGAGGGGAGATTCTCACCGAAAGAACGACAGCATCATCATCAGAATGACCCAGAGGGGATTCGAACCACCCATCTCTGCATCTGCAGACCAGCACCCTACCATTGAGCTACTGGGCCGACAGTGAGCTGTCGTAAATCCCATAAAGTACTGAAGGGTCCTATACTTCACAAGACTACTAAATAACATATCAAAATAATATAAAGTTTTGTGGTGTTTTTTAAGGCGTTTTTTAGAGACACAAAAGCCAGGGCTAGAAACAAGGAAGAGTTTAAACTGAATAAAAAAGCTAGTAAAACTTTCCAAAAAATTTTGTTCGTTTTAGTTGTCTACAGTTTGCATTTAGAATTATTTACTCTATTTGAGATTCGAGAACTTGCTAACTTTTCAGCCCAAATTGGCTCAAACTTGGTCTAATTTAATTTAAGGCTCAAAATTGACTTCTATAAGAGAGCCGAAAATTAGCTGTTATGTCAGCAAGCCATAAAAGGGGGTATACTATAAACGGATACTTAAAAATACCTCCTGCTATGCCAAATATTTGGTGTAAATAAGAAAAAGTGCATATATTCACCAATTTTACCTATTTCTTTTTTATTTTTGCTGTTTTTTAATATAAACATAGAATTTATATGCATATTCACTTCTTTATGGCAAAACTCAAGTATACTTGAACGCATACTTTAGTAGCATAGGCTAAATAGGTAATAAAAATTATCACGTAACTCGTTTCTGGTACGTATCAGTACGCAATTTCGGGCAAATTTTTACATAGGTACCTTCTGGAGTCTGTAACCTAAAGTCAGTTTAAACTTGTTGACAACGCAAAAAGCCAGATTTTTGAGAAACCGGTTTTTTTGATGTCACCGGGTTTAATCAACGGTATCATTTTGGATCCGGTACGTCAATTATATAATTTAGTTTTATTTTTTCACAGTTTTGGAGAAAACGTTATCGAGTGGACGTTGCGAAAATCAGTGTAAAAACAAGTCGTTTGTTTAATCTAGCAATAAATTATAGTTACACTTTGTAAACGACTTACATGTTTAAACTTAAACTCTTTCCTGAATTCTTAAAACTTGAATTATTTCAAGACCGAATCTTTTTCTTCTGTGGAGAATACAAAAATTTTTGATTGGAATCAAAATCAATTCTGGGTTTAGAAAGCTTTGACTTAGGCTACTAATTTAACAGCAATTGTATGAACTGTAATCACTTGTGTAGGGTAGTCAGAAAACCTTAAACTTACTCAAAAAAAGCTCCTTAAACCTTAAATGTTAAACGCTATGCTCTGTCTAAACCTACAAATTTTAGCGCTTAACTCATTAACTTTTGTGAAATAAAAGTAAAAAAACAGCTTTTTTATCAATAGTTGAAAAAATAAACACAAACTTCAGTTCTGTTGGCATCAGTTTCCAACTGAAAACATTCTATACTTTTCTACGCAATCGATATGTTTATATATCTCATATATAACTTTGTGTATCTTTGAGTCTAAAGTCTTGAAACTTAAACTTTATGAGTGGATTTTTTATAAAAGTATATTATTTTTTTACAAAGCCATGGTTTTATGTTCGTTTTTATATGATTAGCACTTACTTTCATTACGAAATATTGCCTGAATCGTTATGCAATATGCATAGATTTTCTAATTTCTAAAACGAATGGTTTTAGCTCTGTTTAAAGTTCAGTATAACAAAGATTGCTATGCTGCAGGTTCGAAATTTCAACTGAGCTGAAAACACAGTTTAGAAAGTCTACGAAATTCATAACGAATCATCGTTAAGAATATTTCGTAATAAAATTATGTGTAAATTATATAAAAAGAACCTAGAACCATGGTTTAGTAAAACCACCTTTGTGAAATCCACCGTGGATGTTCTTGTTGTAAGTGTCAATAAGAACTTGCTAAAACATATTTCAATTTCAAAGTTTTTTTAGAATTTAAATTCACTCAGTCTAAGCCGTTTTGCAACAAGCTACTAAGCTAGCAAGGATCTTAACTAGAAACTTCTCTGTCTAGAAGAAAAAAGTTTCGGGTTCCCTAATGACTAAAAACAGCCCTGTTCATTAAATATACATCGCTGATACGTATTTCCCCCGTGACAGTCTCACATTAGTAGTGCACTTTTTTGGTCTTCTTTTTGGCTAGTTAATCATGAAATTTCGGCTTTTTTCTTGATTTTGGCACTTGACACATTTTTTCGGGTCCAATAAAACTTGTCAGTGGCTAAATTTTTGACTCATGACCGGACAGTACTTGTCTATAAAGCCCAATTTTGTCCTTAAGGACATAAGGACAAGAACAAGGACAAATTTTGGTCATCTGCTGTGGACAATCTGCAAAAGTGTCTGGGCTAATTTTTTGAGGACTATCTGAATATGACCCAGACTTTGTTCAAGCGAAATATCCAGTCATTTGGCCAGGTAGTTTTCTTGGAATCGCTTAGGGACGAATTTATAAAGGACAAGGAAAAGGACAAAAGGACAAGTATGAACCGGGCTTAAGTCTGTTTGTTTGCCCGTAAGCTCAATTTTCAGCAATGTTGGTGCAATTATTTCGTCACACAACTAATTGTAGTATACTCTCGTAGTCTCGAAAAACAGTTTGTTTCAGATAGTTTTCATCCTTTAATGCATAATGTTTCTTTAGAACACCAAGTCAAAACAAAAAATGTATTTTTATGGCAAATTTCAGATCACAAGAAGACAACTAAGTAGCAGCAGAGTGTTTAAGTATTCAAAGTTTCGATGTTTCTTTGTTATTTATATTTGGAACAAACATCAAGACTGCATCAAATTAGTTCACACTAATGACACATCCCTATAGCGGACTAAATATATTTCCCTACCTTAATTCTTATTTCTTATTTATCAAGTGGAAACTTGGCCTAACGCCATTGAATTTTTCGGCAGAAATTCCGTGTCTGAATGACTAAATGGCGTTGCAAACCGGTTTCCACTTGAGAAATAGGAAATAATAAATTACAATTCCGTTTTTTGTGTTTACACATTTTTCTTTTGAGCCACAACTTGTAACTCAGGTGTCACGAGTGATTTATAAGGTGTTGGTATAGCACAGGCCAAGCTGTTAAAATTTATCCCTTGCTTTCTTGAAAATTATTTCTACTTCGGTTTTCTTATAGATACCTGTTTTGTAGACTCTGGCAGTGTAAAGGAGTTTATTTTAGTCCGGCTAAGCAAGTTAAAAAGTACAGTTCAAAATTTTAAATTGTGTGGTTTTGCTAAACCTCAGTTTTGCATAACGTTTAGGAAATCATATGATTTATACGCACTTTCATTACACATTTATCCTGATTGTTACAAATTTGGTCATTTTTCATGAACCCTTGTTTTAGCTAAAAGCTAAAATTTTAGCAGTACAGAAATTTACATACTGTGCTATACAGCACTGTGAGTAGAAAAGCTGCCTGTTCGTCGGCGTACCAGTTTCCTTCGCGAAAAGTGAAGAAGCTTTGCGAAAAGTTACGAACGGGCCGGACGAACTAAAAATTTTCAATTTTTCACTGTTTTACATTAAAAATGTGTTTTGGAGCACTTTTTTAAAAAATTTCGTTTGTCACTTTCCGGCCAACCTTGGTCACATTTCGCGACGGATGAAGTTCGTCGTACGCCGACGAACAGGGAACAGTACTGTAGAAACTTGACAGTCAAAGTTGATTATTTGACTGAGGGCCTATTCCTTTACCGGATTAAAGGGTTAATTATAATCGGACTAAACGGTTTAAAAACTAAGCTTAGAAATGCCATTCCAAAACCTCCGGATTAAACGGACTTAACTTTTAGCGTGCTGCTTTTTAGTCGGGCTAAACGGACTTAACTATGCACGCTAATGTTAAGCGTGCATGGTAAATCCGTTTAGTCCAGTGGTAGTTTTGGAATGGGGTCAGACTAAAATTAAGCCGCAGACTTATTTTAACTCGTTTAGTCTATTTAGTCCGATTTGTCATTCCAAAACCTCGGACTAAAATAAGTCCAGTCCTTTTAATCCGGTAAAGGAATAGGCCCTGAGCTTTAGCCTTTAATTTCTCAGCCCATAGACGTGCTAGAAACTCCGTAATACCTAAAAACGCTTCGTTTGGGTGTGTATACTTCAAAACTACCAAACTTTTGCACAAAAATTACTATTAATAAAGTTACAGTCGTTTTAATAGAACTGGCTTTTCGCTAGTTAACAGAAAAGTTTCTAAGTCTAATTCTCCGACCAAGGCTGAGCATAAGGCAGATTTAGTTTAACCTAAAACGTTCCTGCCTACATTCGAACAGATTAAGGCAATTTTTCGTAATGAAATTGTGTGATAATCATGTAAAATGTAACTTGAACCCGGAAGTAGCAAAGGCACCTTTAGCAAATAGACCAGATCTGTTTATATACATTACATATATGCTGTTTTGGTCATTCCCCACCGCGGTTATAAAGAAGTCTTTCATTATCATTAATTTTGGTAGAACATGCCCTGCTTTTAGACAACGAAATGTGAGTCCCATCAACATCGGATACTCATTAATTCCTTTTCTATTTCCCAAAGAATTCACTCCCAAATATTTCAGTGTTTCATCCAATTCTTAGTCTGCGCTTGGTCTTACTCAGTTTCTTCATAATAAACCCTCTGCTTTGGCTCATGCAAAAGATTTGTGTTCGTTTATACCCTCCGGTCCCATTGGCTAGACCCAAGACTCGAACCAAAGTAATTAATTTATTTGCGAACTTTGTAGTTTATGCTTTTTATTTGTCTGTTTTCTTTTCTAAACTTTAGTTTAAGCTTTATAATGTTATATTTTATGTATATCTGTGGATGTTTTGAAAGTAAGAAAATTCTTAGTTTTTAGAGTAAGAAAAAAACAGTGGCGCCCTATTCGGAATTCCTTTTACTCGAAATTAGAAACATGACTTTTAGCTTCAAACTCAAATTACAAGTTCTAATTTTGGTGTCAAATTATGAGTGGACCACCCACCCACCGTAATTTGGCACCGTATCAGGTTGTACCCTCTCATAATTATGTTTCCGGTACTCTGAAAGTTAGAAATTGTTGTTTCGACATTAGAATTTTCGAAGCTCAATGATTTTATTGCTCCCGTTTACCCGTTCGTGAGAGGTTGGTGGATAAACTTTGAAAGGGTACATTTTCATGTTCAAAAATTACACGAAATTTGCTCTATTTTTCTTCTTTTTCGATTATCGAGCGAATTATGTAATATGGGTTAATAAGTTAATTCTCAATATTGTTCTACCGTTAGGGTTCAAAATAATAATTGCTGGAAACAAGCCCAATCTGCGGCTAAAGCATTTAGTAAGCATCAAGCATCTAAGTGTACAGACCATACATAAACACATAAACATCAACTAATTTGTTTAGTATATTTACTTTACTAAAATAACTCGTCGTATCAAGTATATATAATTCTTCTCGTTGAGGAACAACACTTTCCAACGCAACGCATAAACGAGAAAAATCAGACAAAGTTAGTGATATGCGTACAAAGTGTCATCACAAATTTGTGTGATTCAATTAGAAATTTCATTTTGGACTTACTATAAAATTAAATTCAATTTGTCTCAGATGCTATTGTTCAAAAAATTATCGTGTTAGGCTTGTTTAATTCAATTTTAGTTTGAAAACGTTTCTCGTTACTTCCGTGTAAACTTGGACAATTCTAAAGAATTCAAAATAAATCTCCATTTTGCATAAATACTTGCAACATCGATAAGTTCAAATGCTAAGTTTAAATTGCTATCAAACTATTTTACTCACTACACAAAATTCTCTCAGTGTACTTCAATTTGAACATGGATAACTATTTGTATATATGTCGTATATCAGGGTTGGCGCGACCTAGAATTAGGTGTCTATAACCGGTGTCTATCGTGTACATACACAACGTCTACCCCACGTAGCATAGACATCCATTTTTAATTTACAACTACTTAAATACGCGACATAGACTTCTTTGATATTACCGACACCACAGTCTTACGCTGGTTTTACGGTACTAGAGTCTAATTGCGGGTTATGGTACTAGTCTCGTAAGGGGCTATTTGTATAAATTAAAATTTTAAGTTCTCCGATTTGCTTCAAATCGTAAAATTTGGGCATACATCTGGGCTACTACCATGCCAAATTTCAGCTTGATCAGTTTAAATCAAAATTAAAAACTTTAAATTAAATAATTAAACTTTAATTTAAATATTAATAAAAGCCCCCCTTTAAAGTCAGAACATTTTTATTATTGCCCATGTTTGACTTAGGCCGCAAGCTGCAATAATCTTGACTGGCGGTTGTTATGTATTGGCCCACTTCTATGTTGTCTATTTAATCCCTGATTTTGACAAGTCTATGTTACGTGGCGTCTACGTTGCGCATGTAAACCGTGTCTATACGTTTTGTGCTCACAATAAATTTTAAATGGTTAAATAACTTCAAGTTTAAATCTTTAAGTTTGAAATTCATCAGGCAGTTTTGAATTAACTGAAATGTAACTGAAACATGGGATTTTCGCGTCTGTGGTGTTTGAAGTATTATGACAGGTCCATTTCATAGTTAAGGCGATTAACAACAGTGTGCCATTACAGTAGCTCAAATGGTAGAACACTGGTGTGGAGATTCATAGATGGGTGGTTCGAATCCACCCTGGGTTAGTCCAGCAGTTGAAAAATGGGAGTCCTTTTCTAACGCTGAACTAAAGAATTAGAAAGTGGAAAAAGATATACATACAAGACGTACTAAACAGCTTAAATTAAAATTTGTCTGCTGAATACAAACTTTATCATTTGCAAAAATATGTGCAATCAGATAGATAGTTTTGGCCAAAATTACACACCTATGGTATTGTAGTTTATGGCAATTTAAACGCAACCAAGGAAAATTACTTAAAATGTACAGTTTGAATTTTATTAATCTTAATACTTTTAATCTCTTTAGTCCTCTTTTGTTTCAGACAAGAAAATCCACCCGCGATGGAGGTCGATTGCCAGAATGCTGTGAATTTCTGTCCGACAAAGCTGCTGCATCGACTTTGAATCAAAATCACTCAGAGATTATAATGCGAAACTTCAGAGTCGGGGGTGAGTTAAACGGATTAAGCAGATTACTTGGACTAAGGGGGTCGGATTAACACATGTGATATCTTGCTTGGTTTTCTGATCTTCGATGTACCGAATGTGTAATGTCTGGCTTACAAATGGCAATTGGTCCAAATATTAGTCGATATTGTTTAGTCTAGACTGTCTGGAATGTTTGACACAATACAGCAGTGTAATGTTCTTCAGTGAAAGTAAAATTTCTAGGCTGAAAGCTCTCTTTTTCCTGTTGGGCCATAGCCCAACAGGTCTTTAATTTTGATTTTGGAAACTCAACACACTGCTAGCGTTAAAGTGCTCATGTGCGGTGTGTGTTTTGCACGTATTCTACGGTACATTTGCATCTATCACTACCAAATGCCTTGTATTTTCACTTGTCTTCTTACATTAGATGTTCAGGCATAGTAGGCGAAAATGCAAAAGTAAAAAAAGATTGAAGCACTAGGAATCGTAGCAGTGACCTCATGTTCACAAACCTGACACATTAACCACTCAACCATTCAGATTCTTAAAAACTTAGGCTTTTACATCAGTGTAAAATTTATCACTTCTATTCGAGTGTATGCCAGTGTTGACAGTGTTGCCAGCTTCAAAAGTGACGCAAAAACAGACAAAGTTGGAATTAAAATTTTTTCAATAAAAATGGATGCAGAGCACATACAGTGATTAAACTTCACTATTTAATACCTTTTTATTGAGATTTTGCAGTTTTGGTGGCTGCAAAATTACACTTACGCTTTATACAAGAACTGAATCAGGTATGAACTTACCCAACAGGTTTACGATGGCCTCTGGCCAATGTACTTCAAAGTGTATGCTTTATACTTACTGAAGATTTTGCCGCAGATTGGGCTTGTTGCAACCTAGAATGCAAAACTGCTTTGGCGACACCACCACCTTAATACACGGTTTAAATGAGATAAAGACTGTGTATTCCTTATGGAATTCCATTCCTTATTACAGTAGTTGACTACAGTTATAGTTAGTTGTAGGTATATAGCCTACATACCACTAATATAGTGTTGTGGCTCATCGATTATCGTCACTCCACCACTGTACTCTTGGTATTAAGCTTTTTGCATATATCCTGTCGAATTATATTTTATTTACTAAAAATAACTATATGATCGAAATTGCATTTAAAATGTTAATTATACTAATGTGCGGTTTTTAGTTATTTGTGGAAAATCACAATGTAAATTTGTCTATTATAATAGCCTATGTCATTTCTGTACCAACAAGAGCAATAAAAATTACAACATTCGACGTCATATGTACTCTTGGCATCAGCTAGAGCAACAAACAGATGGTTCCACAGGCCCAAGTTCGAATTCCGGCACCGCTATTTCTTTCTTTCTAAAATAAAAAATCTTATGTCATCATCAGTTATTTAAACTCTATCCAACTCAACTCTTGAATTCACCTAACGACATGACACTTAATGACACATGTCAATTTCTCATGCCAGGTTGCTTTATATTTCTTAGCGACGTTCCATAATTACCACGGTAAATTTATAAACTCGCTGAGGTTTCAGATTCAAGGGTGATTCACAAATGAGATATGTTTGATGAGTTAATCGTAATTGCGGCTAATTTGGGTATATAATGATCCTTAAATTCATTCATGTCAGTATCTGAAAGAAATTTTTCTTAAGCTAGTGCTAAAAACTGTCATTTTTTATAAAAAGATCTTTGAAAAAGCTAAAAATTAGGAAAATCAAGCGTTCACTTCTCTGTAAGTAGATCTCTACTTAATATCCAGTTTGACTGAGGTGTTTTCTGTAGTTTTAAAAAATATATAATTTACTTGCTAACTGTTTCATAACATATTTTCGCAAGTACTATTATATTTTATACAATATCGTTCTAAAGTGAGTTTCATACCAAGCGGATACTCAAACATTTTCACTCCAAGTTGATGTATCTGTCTTATTCAACACCTGAGCAAAGTACAGATGTTTTTGTTTGCAAGTTTACATTTTTTGTAACAAATTTTGTTTTACGTTGACGAAAGGGAAATTTTCTTAACCAGCAAGACAGCGTAATTGCTTCAAACACGTGTATTTTGAAATTAAAGCGTTGCAAAACGCTTTACTCCAATTCAGAAATGACCATAAAGTTATAGGTTTTTTGTTTTTTTGTGGTAAAACAAGAATTGGCAACAAAACTTAGGTCTGTTGTTTTTAAAGTGTCTCTTTTTTAAGCTAACTCGATCCATTCTTAGCCCAGCCAGGTTTAGAATTAGTGTCAGTTTCGTATTCAGTCTTCGCTTGTTCAAGCATAAAAAGGGATACCTGTTTTTCATTCTATACTTTTGAAATCTTAAAAAATGAATTGAAATTATTTTTGTTTTTTCTTTCGTGAGAATTTGACCACTGAAACAACTTTTAGAAATCAATTTTAGATATATAATACAAAATTTAAAAAACACGAAAGACCGTACACTCTTTTTTAGACTCACGTTAGAAAACGGAAAAACATCAAAAGGTGGGTAATAGCTCATTTCACGGCACTTTAAACAACTTATTCCTCTAACATCTGTTTAGCTACTGATTTGGCTAAGCTAATAGTCATCTAACAAGTTTAAATATTTTATAAAGTATCCGGATTACTGTTTTGTTAAAAATTTTTGCTTTGTTAATTTTTAATTAGACACAAGCAAAGAAGCCAGCATTTTTGCAAAGAATTCTTTTCCAAAGAATGACTTTTGAGTGAACACAGTTTTAACATGCTATATGATTTGCCAAAGGTAAGCTATTTTAAGTTTTAAAACTTTAAACTTAATTTAACTTAAACTTTTTCAATTAGTTTTGGTTTCTAGAAAATAAAACTGAAATTTCAGTTTGCCTATTTAAAGTTAGTTTTTTTGTCTGTGGTCATAATTATCGTGGTTCTGTCTTAAGTTTTAACGCTTAAGAAAGTCGTTAGGATTATTTATGCTCCACTTTGATCACTATTTTTGGTCATGAAGTTTAACACTTTTAATTCTCAAAACGATAGGGACAACATACATAACGGGAATAGGCTTGTAAAATTATGAACAATTATCCGATAAAAAATACCATTCTCTAACATTATTTGGGGTTGCTTGCTAGACAATTAAATATTTTTATATCGCGAAAAATGATGGATTTATAAATTTTTACAGTGTTCTCAAATAAATACATCATAGTTTATTTTTTTCTTCTTCACAGTTGTTTTTTTTACTGGAAGTATTTAAAATAACCTATAAACGGACATACAGCACCGACCAAAATTACTTGCTATAGACTACTACTATCAACTCCAGAGCATACATGGGCGTGGGGGTTTCACCCCCCCCCCCAGAAAGGCAACTTCAACCCCCCCAGATAAATGTTGCACGCCCCCCCCCCCCCGTGGCTGAACCCCAGAATTCGTTAGCTGCCCACGTATGCTCCGTAGTCAAAGCTGAGTCTGAGTCACTTGATTCCAGAATGAAAGTGTATATAATAACTATAGACTTTGACTCCGGAATCAAGTGACCCGACTCCTTGTTGAATCCGGAGTCTGTAGCAAGTAATTTTGGTCAGTGCTGTACCTTTTCATCGACTGGACTGAGTAAAGCCTGGTTCATACTTGTCCCTTAATTTTTTTGTCCTATATCCGGAATATATGGTCCGTAGTCCAGTGCACAAAAACTGCACTGCTGCGAATATATACATTCATGATTTCTCATAAATTGTTGCCGTTTCTTGTATTGGCTAACCCACGGAAAATCAATCAAGACTGATAACCTATATCAGGCAGTTTCCACAGAACTCGACACCATTGTTTTCCTATATGGTATATTTGCTCTGCGGGAATGAACAAGCTTCAAGATCGACTTCATTTCCACAGGGCCATTATACCCTATCCGGCATTGTTCGGAAAAATTGATCACATATTTTTTTATTTTTTTATATTTTTTGTCTTGAAAAACCATTTTGAAATTACAACCAACTTACTTCCGGAATCTAGGTGCTAGGCTTTGGTTGGTTCTTTGGAGTTTGAACTATGTCATTTGTAAATTAGGATTTGCTTTTTTCTAATTAGTTACCTTACCTCATTTTGAGTCATTCACAGTTGCAAAATTCTCAATAAATTCAAACCTGTGGCTATACATATGTCAAAAATTTCGAAAATTAGTCTTTTCGTTTTAACTTTGTATGACTATGTAAGTCAATTTGAGTATGTAATTACCGTTACGAACAAACAAGCAGGTCCCAAAAGGGGCAAGGTTCCTTTGTTGAGCGCAAAATCTATATTTGTCACCCTTAACATTTCGACAAATTTAGCTTCGCCTTCAGTGTGCATTGCAATTCTTAATAATACATGCTACAGTTGCTTAATTTGGTATCAGCGCTAATATACATAAATACATACTCAGTTACTGTAAAAACTGAAAAAACTTGGCCAGAAACATGTACTAGTTGCCAGAACTACTTTTGATTTCAGAACTCAGTCCACTTTATTGAAAAAAAATTTACTTTAAAACAGATTTTGCAGACAAACAACAGTACCTAATAACTTTTTTTGGAAAAAACCAATTGCGGGGGTCGATCTCATTCAGTAAGACAATCCTCTTGAACAATCCTCTTGAAACAGCGCCTTTGACCACTCGGCCATGTAAAGAAACATGACAAATATGCGCTCAATAATAATTCAAAATTTTAATTAATATTTTTTAATAATAATAAACCTACATTAACTTTGCTTTAGCTAACTGAAGAACTAGAGGTTATGCCACATTTTAAAATTGAAACTTGAAAACATATAATAGTCCAGACAGTCACGTGAATTGCATATGTATTTTGTCTGAAAGATAATACAATGCCCAAATTCTTTAAAAAAGTGTTCTTCACAATTAGTTCAATTAAAATGGGGAACAACGCCGTTTAAAAAAAAGAGCAGTCAGCTCCCATACTGACTTTACGTGTTAATCATATGCGCGAAACAGCATTGATGTTTCTGCTACTTTTACACTGCGCAGAGTTAGTTTCAAAACAATAGTTTCTTCTCTAGAAGGAACAAAAATGCACAATACCTACCTAAGTAGATTTTGACCCAGTCAGTCATGAAACTCCTATAAACAAATCTCCAGATATCCGACCCCAAAACTCATTCGAAAACGAAAATTTTTAAATAGTCTCCAACGCTTTTGTTCTGCGTATTGAATTACTGTCTGAAACGAAATTGCGAAAGTTCTGCAACATACTCTTTGTGTTTTCAATATATTTATATATCTGCTGGTCCATTTTTCAGCAGTGGCGGTAAATTTTCATGTATCACCAACTGACTCTACTAAAATTGGCGATTTTGGCTATAGCCACAGCAATAGCTGCGACTGATTGATGTTTATACTACATACATCAATAGATGCACATATGGGGGGTAGGAGGGGTATCCACCCCCCCTCTGAGGGGGGTCGCCACCCCCCCTCAGACATCCGGCACCCGCCCCTCGACACCCCACCCCCCCCCCCCTCTGATGGCCATAAAAGTGCCTCAACAATGCGTAAAAAATTAAAAAAATTGGAAAAATTATTCGCCTACGGCCAAATATGTACCCCCGAAAATTAGTTGAAAATCAAAAAATGTGAAAATTTTTCGGCTATCGCCAAAAAATGGACAAAATAGGTGCCACCCCTCTTTCCGCCAGAGGTCGGGCACCCCCCTCGCCAATTCCCCCGTGCATGATACATCGCAGCATTAGCGAAACTGGCTACGTACACATATGGGAATTCTCAAAGTGGGTGATCAGACGTTTGTATCTGTTGTATGAGAGTTTTGACAGTTGCACATTTTAAGATTTACCTTATTTGCCCATAGATTAAGTTTCAGGCTTAGGCTCAGGCTTAGGGCTTAGACTTAGGGCTTAGGACTTGAGTATCTTTTTCTTCTCTGATCACCCACTTCAAGATATTCCATATTTGACCCTACGAGTATTTTGCTGTTCAGCAATGTTAAGCTCGGGGGGCGGGGCGATTGCGCGCGGCTGCGCTCTCGGGTTGGCTGGGTTTCTTTCCTTCTCTGGGAACAAAAACCTAAAAATTTTTTCAAATGTATCAATACGGATCATTTGCAGGCGGTATACAAAAAATTTAGCGGAAACGCGAACGCAAAATTGGTCAAATTTTCACAACATCTGACCGAAGTTTGTCCTTATCTTTGTCATCCTGTGCTTAAGGACAAGTATGAACCAAGCTTAATTCTAAGAGTGTAGACAAACGGTCAACTTCGTTGAGAAGACAGACCCAGGTTTCATTTTTCATACCTAAAAAAGCACCAGGCAACCTACTGTATTATTTAGCCAATTTAGAAACGTATGCAAATTTGAGAGCGGCTATTTTTTAACTTTTAATTTCTGCAGCCGCACGTAAACCTTAGTTGAAAAACCTCCCAAAGGAACATTTACATTTTTTTGAAGGCGGTGTCTGTTTTTTTAGCACTTACAGACTATTTTTAAAAAGATGAAATGTTTTTTGTTTCACAAGTAATTTAGATAAACTTTTCGACACTCAAGCTAGACAAGTAAAAGCTTCAAAAATTTATCTAAACTAATAAAGCTGAAACTGAAACTTTTGTTTTTTAAGACCCAGAAAACTTCACAATTACTCATTTTAATTTGGCAGGCTTTTTTTGGCCGAAATTGCCAATTTCAGAGAAGCAACGCGGCAGAACCCCTAATTTCGACTCAGGAAATTATTTTTGTGGCCCTCAAACTTTTGGAAAAGTCTCTACAGGATTAGCCACACGTCCAAGGTCCTATAGTTTTCAACAGTGAATAAAAAATACATTCCTACGAGATCCTTTTAACGGTATACTTGAAAATCCTTCGTTATTCTAGACGAGTCCCAAGTTTTATTGCCCCATTCTGAGAAGCTTGTTTCATGATAAAACAAACCCGCGCTAGTTTCTAATAGCTTTTGATTACCGGTTCAAATAGGCTGTTAAATGTAAACTGTCTACACTTCCCTGAGAATTCTCAAACACCGCTAACGTATACACACAAGCGAGGTTCATACTTGTCCGTAAGGTTGTATATTTGTCCGTATGTAATCATTTTAGAAATCACGTTATTGAATTGTCTCGTATAACCAACGAAACTTCTTGTTAACGCGACTGTTCGGAAGATACTGATAGGCTTGAAGACAATTTACACAATCGAACTTGCTCCGAACTTGTTCGGAACCGTTAGTTAGAAAAAGTTCGTACCGGAGCGAATTCGGAACAATTTCGCTACTCTTAAGCGGGTTCGGTTAGAAAACATGAACCGGCTTTCAAGGCGTTGCAATTACTTTAGCAAAAGCAATGAGCATTAAAACCAATCAGTTGAAATTGTACCATTAAGTTTTAGCATGAAAGCAAACGAAATTGTTTTAAACAGTTGAGTGTGTGTGTGTGTGTTGTGTCGTCTCGACAGTGTATATGTATGTAGTGTAGTCAAGTAGTTGTGATATAATTTTGGTCGACGCTACGTATAGTCTGAACTGTGTATGTACGCGAACTAAACTAGCTACTGTAATCTACCGTAATCTTGGATGTAAAGGTGTGGCAGTTCTGTGTTGTGTATTTAATCCTTTGTTTTGACAGTCCATTTTATGATGTAGAGTCGACGCTGTCAATTCAAGGATTCTAATTATTCAAAGCATCATATTTTAATTATGGTATCGTAGTTAAATCGTTTGGTTTCATGGGTAAATCTTATTTTACTATTTATCGAGCATCAATATATCATATACGTCGTGGTACTGTATTTACATGATATTTAGTTTTTTAAAAATATCAAATATAAAAAGTATCATATTTAAAATTATCATATTTATATATCATATCCGTTACTTCAGCAATGTAGCCAATCATAATGCTCAGCTTACTAAAGCAATATTGTGATTGTCCTACTTACTATAAGTGAACTATATTGTCAGCTTTAATTGCGGTCATTTGTCCTTGTCCTTGTCCCTATCGTTTTGTCCTTAACCAATTCTAAGAAATCGACATTGCCACGTAAGTCATTTTTTGGCCTGAAGATAGTCAAAGTGACTTCCATCCCGTATAAAAAATTAGCCGAAACGCTTTAGTCCTATCTTCACAACAGCTGACCGAAATTTGTCCTTGTCCTTATTCCTGTGTTCTTAATGACAAATATGAACCTGGCTTTAATCTCATTAGAACTGGCTCGTAATTTTCAAGCACAAACCTTTATATATATTAAATTAATTTATGTTGTAATAAGCACTTAAAAAACAAATAGAAAAAATTCACCGTATAATTAATTTCACTGTCATTAATACAATTTTGGGTGTTGAGTCATAATAGCAATTAAGTTATTCTAGAATCATTATAAGTTATTTTCGCTCAGAACACTATCCTACTCTTCTTTTAATGAAGGATGTCTTTTTCATTTTTCATTTTCACAATTCAGTAATGCGGCTCGATTCATACTTAAATCCGTATGTCCGTTCAGCCGGCAAAAATACAAAAGAATGACGTCACTGATAGTGTATAAGATCGGCATGTGGCGTGATTATTTCGTAATTATTTCGTGATTTTGCTGGCGGAACGGACATACGGCTGTAAGTATGAATCGACCCTAAGAGTAAATTTACGGAAAAATAAGTCATCCTGTTTACCATCTACACATTTTACACATTAAGGGGGTACCTGTATAAGTGAAGATTTTAGGTTCTCCGATTCACTTCAAATTTGCACACAATGTAGCCCCAGGGAAGGCGCAGCGCAGATGTAACAAACTGGAACCAATGCTTTTGCCAATTTTTCACTAGAGGCTTCCAAAAATTCAAATATACGTGTAAATCATAGGCGCAAAAAAAAGTTTTTTGTGCTCACTTTGTTACTCGAAATTTTTGTCAATCCTGACGAAGCTGATTTTTACATGATTTGACAGCCTAATGTCATATCTCAATCTCTATGATCCATTTTTTTAAATTTTTGCTTATGGCCTGAGCAGTGACGCCAAACGTTAAAATCACTCAAATTTGGCGGGCCTAAAAACGGTCATTTTTGGCATTTCGCACTCGAATTTAGAATTTAAAATACATATCAAAAATTTGGATCATACGATTTTGCGCATGCATGTGAGCTGCCACTATGCCAAGTTTCAGCCTGATTGGCTTGATGTGGTTTGTGTTAGAACTGTCCAACTAAGGGCAACTTTTAGCCTAATTTGCGTACTTTTGCCTATGTAAATACACTGACAAAAGCACTGAACCAAAAGTGCACCTTCAAGCTCAATTGTTCTTATCTGAGGTTCGGGTGCCTTGGGGCAGTAACATATGTGAAAATAAGCAAAATTGGAGAACTTTGATTTTTGACCTGGGTAGACCCCCCCTTAAGCCACCATCGACCTAAATCAACCTTCTAGAAGATTACATCCCGAAAAAAGTCAATCAGCCGTTTCTGTTGTTTTCATTTGTTAACTAGCCAATCTCCGCCTCCATTTAATCTACCATAATCTATCACTGATTGGTCAAGTGCAATGGCGAAACCAGTTTTGATCGATTGAACCACTAGTTACTATTTTTGTTTGTTTTGAAAAAGCCACGTTTTGGTTTTTTTGGATCTGCAATTGCAACGCATCTATCTAACTGTTAATTAATTATTTACTCATTGTAACAAAAATCAAATCTTTGCTTGATAGTCGATACTTTCCGCATAAAAGCTCTGAAAAGTATAAATTGTACAAAGATGAAAATTTTGATTACAACATGAAAACCATATGGAATATAACAAACCCTAACTTATCCGAAAAATGATATTTTCATACAAACTTAGTTTTATACGAACAGTTTCAGCTTCATACAGAAGCAAAATAATCATTAATAATATAAAGCAAAACTGCATAATTTTAGCATATGACTTTTGTATGAACGCAGTTAACTAAATTTATTTATTGCTTAATCTAATAACATGAAGTTAACTAAATTTATTTATTGCTTAATCTAATACTGAAGTTTTCCTTTAAAGTTAGAGTGATGTTTCGTTTTTGGTTCTACATATATATTTCTACATTTGTCATTCCTTCATTTTCAAATTCTATTTATGTACCATTTCATTTTATGTTTTGCATATACATTATGCTTTTTTAAATTTTGTTTATGACTTGAAAAGTTTTGTACAAATTTGCCGTGCTTTCTTTTTTGGCTAAAGATACAACAACACACCATTTGAGAATGGAACCGTGCAAAAAAACTGAAAAAAAACTGAACTGTTACTTGGCTTTTTTTGCCTTGAGTTTACCGACAAAATTTTTCAAGCTTTTTTAAGATGGTAAAAATTCTTCAAGAGCTTGTTCGTTAACTCCTCAACAAAACAAACTAAAATAAACTTTTTGTCGGCTGCTACAGCTGTAAATTTCAAGTGTTTTGTTGCCATTGAAGGTAAAATTTTCTGTTCCACTGTTATTACATATCCGTTCTTTGCTTTGGAGAAAAAAAAGTAACTTTTGTAAAAAGTTATGTTTATCAATGGTAGGTGAAATAAAAGTAAATTATATATACCTACATATGTGTATGTATGTACATATCACTTTAAGGTATTGGCTTGGAGCTGAAAACTTGAAACTTAAACTTTAAACTTTAACGTTAAACTTAACGACTTCAATTTAAATTTTAAATTTTAAATTAAACTTAACCAAACTTTAAATTTTAAAAGCGTTCGAACTTTGACTCATAAAACAGAAACATTGCCTTACAATTTTAAAATTATTTTATTATGTAAACTGTAAATCTGATTTTTAAACCTAAACCGTTTTGCAAAAACACTTTAAATCTTAAAACGTATTTGGTAAGAAAAATTGCGTGATCCTTAATTTCAAACCATAATTTATCTTTAACCAATAATTTTATAGTTTGACGTTAAAAAATTATTAATTACAGTTTTAAAGTTTAAATCATTTCCATTACTGTAAATATGACGCTAATTAAACATAATTCAAAGATTTAACCTAAAGACTATTGCATCAATTAAATATCTAAAATCTTAATATTGATATCTAAAATATAATCTATACTATAAATATGAATTATTCTTGTTTTGAGTAAACAACCGTTGTTTCCCTTATATGGGCAGCTGATTAAAAAATAGGTATAACCTTTCGACAATTGACATTTTGCTATTGCGACTATTTAGCTTGAGGTTAAGCGCCTTAACCAGTTCTATTTACAGTTACCCCCATGGCTACATTACTGAATTTTTGTTTTTTATTAAAGTCAAAATAGACATTTGACGCATGATGTTCCAAATTGGAATTATGGTAAATATTTGCTTGGTTTTACAAATAGGTAACTATAATTATAAAAGGTATAATCAATAAATTATGATTCAAAATTACTAGAATTTTTAGATTTAACAAAAGTTACTCAGGTTCACGCAATAATATAGCCGTTAGTTTTGATTTTTAAAATAGTACAAAAATTTCGTTGAAAATAATTGTTTTATTTAATTAATGTCAAAGTTTTACTTGTAGGATACCTTATGTTTGAAGACTATCTATTTTTTACTAAAAATATACGTTAAATACTTTACCTTTTACTTACTTACTTAACCTACTACTAAGCTCCACTACTAAATTCAGGCCTACATAATTTTAAAAAACTAAAATTTTAAAGTTAAAAAATAAATTAATTTTTCAAAAAATTCAAAATCTTTAAAGTTTAAAAATTATAATTTTAAACTGTAAAAAACGAAAAGAAAATTAGCTGCTTTAGCTTCACTGATTGTAACTGCTGATAATTGTAATGGCAATTAAAATGAATAATGGTTAGGTTTAAGTTTAACATATAGTAGAGAAGCTAAATGTGAACCAGCCCTAATATGCACCATTAGCGTGTTCACGTGTATATAACTTTCACTGCAGTGCAAGTCACGCCTAAAAAGTTATACCAAACGACAGAGGAGTCTGACCACTATAATTGACAGAAATTTCAGTAGAATTCATGCAAGAAGCAATGTACACTTCTACGCGGAAGTTTTGAAACTGAAAAAACGGTGTTGTCCAAGCAGACAGGACTCATGACCAACTTTTGGAAAATCTTGATTAATTCCAAAATTTCAGCGTAAATGTAGGACATTTTTGGCAGTCTTAGACTCAGAATTTTTCGCTGATTTCGAATATGCTAATTCTGTAACTTGAAGCTGCACTCGAAACGTATGAGAACATGTTTTAGTAAAGCACCTAATGCTGGAGTTTGGCCCTAATGTGCACCACCATTGATCCTAATGTGCACCAGGTGCCTAATTTTGCACAAAAATAGTAATCCTCATTACAAGGCTATACAGAATCATTTTCAATTAGGTTTTTTTTGGTGAGCACAGTTTATATAACGGAGTAACTCCATAATAAACAACAAGACAAAATTCGTTCTCTTTGTGAGAGTTTTACAGTCTCCAAAACTGGTGCACTTTTGGCCCCCATGCATCAATGGTTGTTGGTGCAGTTTTGGGCACCTAAATGGACCACAAAATACATTGAAAATTTTAGAATTTGTAACAGACAGTTTCAACAGTGCTCCTGAGCAACATCCATATGTCTGTTCAGACTGTTTTTTAGAATTTTTATATCAACTTTCAAGTAAATTCCGAACTGAGGGATTTATGGTGTCATTCTTGCGCCTTTTTTGTACATGCATTTTCTCACCATACACTGAACTGATTTTTAAAATTTTTTGTACATTGCAGTGTACATCTTTTGCTATAATACGCATGGTTCAAAAACACTAGTACATTAGTCAGTGCCTGAAAAAGCGGACTGGTGCAGTCAAGGGCATGGCCGGTTCACTTTTGGCCCTGGCTCCAAATGTGCACCAAATCTAAATTTTTCGTTTTAGATGGCCCAGAACTCGACCTAAAACTAATATTGTGGCACGAAATTTTGCAAACACTTGCGTACACTATCAGTTATTATCGCAGTGAAATTTTAGGTGATTTGCCTAACTAAATTCTGAGAAAACTTGATCCAAGCGTCAGCACTTTGAGTGAAAAATTTTAGGTGGTTCACATTTGGCTGCTCTACTATATTTACAAACTTGGAAATTTCCAGTCGACAACCATTAACTTAAAAATCTACTTGTTTAAATTTGTTTGATATTTTTGCAATCTAGCCATTTGAATTTACTATTTCGAACTATTTAAGCCAAAAAGTATTTGATTTTTTACAAAATTCATCAGTTTTTCTGTAAAAAAGGGAGTAGGAATTTTACTAAACGAAAGACAGCATCATCATCAGAATGACTCATTCGAACCCCCTTCGCTGAATCTGCAGCCCAGAGCTCTACCGTTGAGCTGCTGGCCCGATGATGAGCTGTCGTAAAACCTTTAAGTACTCTGGGGAGCCTATCTTACTTCACAATCATTTCTGAGATGTTAGTGGAGTCAGTTTGGTTAATTGTGAACAATATTTCAGTTAAATTTTCGTAAGAAATCAAATTTATGAAAAAAATTACATCTAAATTAAGTTTTTCAAAAGTTTTTTAGAATTCAAATTCATTTTTGAGCAATCTTTTTAGTTCAATTTTTACTTAAGGTGGTTATGTTTTCGAAGTTTTTGCAATAATTCAAAAGTTACTTGATCGAACATAATCAAATTTGGCACGAACATTGCGAATATAAATAGCAATATTTAAGCGAATTCTGATATTGATTCATACTGATACGGCTAATTTACAGCTAAAAAGCTGGATTTTTTGTGTATTTTTGAGGACTTACAAAATTGTATGCAAGTTTTGTGTCTCTTACACTACTCAAAAACGCCATTCAAAAAAGGTCTAACCCATTTTATTTTAAGAACATTGTTAGCTAAAATATGACATATTTCTGTTAGTCGCTTTAGGCGATCTGTAACTGTAAGTTTTTTTGCCTCAATTCTGACTTCTCATGCCAATATCACAAAATACCAATAATCACTTAGCACCATAATTTACATGTATATAGTCCCTTATGCATTTGTTATACCCGCAAAATTTGGTTAGTGTATGTAACATCAGCCGAGAGCATTGGCAGTGTTAATAAACCCCTTCAAAAATTGCAAATTTTCTTCAGTCTCCTGAAACGTCATTTTTTAAACTTTTTTCCGCCACTTTTTCAACGGGTACGGGCAAACTGTGCTTAATGTAATATTAGCTGAAACCAATGAGGCCCTTTTTAACTAAATTGAAAATTTTTAAAAAATCCGTCATTTCTGAGCACAATGAATGATTTCAGTTGAAGTAACAGATACCCTGTTCAGTTCATAAGAATGCAAAGAAAGCATACTTGACAGTAGCCAAATAAATTTGCCCTATACATTTTTCGAATTGAGTGAAAAGGTTGATTATTTTTCTAGTTACAGCGTACCAATCATAAAAAGCTGCCGTTTCTTGACTTTTTAGCAAAATTTGAGGCGAAATTTTGCTCACTGTAAAAATCTGCTAAATTATTACAATTAGTTAAGCATACCAGCACTTTCATAACACATCAGCGTGCCTTTGGTATAAATTGCTTGACTGTATGCGGAATTTTTTATCACAGTGAAGAAATAACGAAATATGGGGGAAAATGCAAATATGGGGAAAAATGCAAATAACCTTCACCAAAATATGTAGTTAGCGTGCACACTATGAGTAACATAAACTCTTGAAAAATTGTAATTTTGTAAAAAATAAGTGGATTAATGATATGCAAAAGACTGCTTGTAAATTGATTTAGTAATTGCTACAAAATAGAACATTGAAAAAAGCTGCGAAAACGTAACTACATACCACCTTAAGGTGGCGCTCAGGGGAACCGACTTTGGCGTTTAATTTTTTTCAGCGGCATTTTTGACCATAATGTCTTGAAGGAAAGTTGTTCAAAATGAAAATAGCTTTCATTTGATGTGCATATTGTGATAAAAAATTTTTTTTAATTTTTTGGACAATTTTGTAGCCTTAGCAAAAAAAATTTTGTTTCCATATAAAATGATTACTCATATCATTGAAATATGCGGTTTCTTAGCTTTAAATTGACGTATTAAACTTAAGAATACGTTGAAGTTTTGCTGAGTTATTTAGCCGTGAAAATAGCAAATCCAAAATGAAAAACCTACAAAGCTGATAAATCTTCGAAAATGTCAAATTTTTGATTTAATTTTTTAAAAAATTGAGTATGGCTTTTTGTAACTTTTTCAACGGAAATATGCAGTCCTAGGAAAGGTCTAATTTTTGAAAAAGTGAAACGTGTGGGCAAACCTTACATTTTTGCGTAGCGAAATCGACTACTTTTTTTGGACCTGGGTCCCAGCTGCCGTTTGCAATTGAGTTGAAAATTTGCACAATGAAAGAAAAAATATAAATGCAGACGTGAAAGTTTTTCGATTTTCAAATTTTGGCCCGCAGCACTTTTTGTAGTCGCTCAAACACGACTGATTTTTGAAAAATCGATTTTTTGCAAAATCAAAAATAAAAATGAAAAATCGAAGATCAATCACGTCTAGATTTTTGAGAGATCTTTCTAATGATACCAAGATCATCAAAATCGGTTGAAGTTTCGCTGAGCTAGGTCAAAAACAAAATTAGTGTGAATAGAAAATTCGACATGGTCATAAAATTTGAGACATTCACATTAAAGTGCTGAACTGTATTGTAAATAGGTTTTTTTTGATGTCTCTTTGATATGCAATTAAAGTGGTATTGCTATTTATTTCATGAACTGAGCGCCAAACATGAGTTTTGTTGCTGAGCGCTACCTTAAGTAATTTGTTAAAAAGTTATTATAGTCACTAAATTTAACACTGAGTGAATTTTTAGTAATCATTTTAAACTTTTGTTTACCACATACATTTAAAAAATTAATTAAAATCCTAATGTTTTTGTTTTATTAAATTATCTTTGCACGAAAAAACAAAGTTGCGAAAACAGTTTTTATCTCACCTAGAGAGAGCTTCCAGTTTCTTAATCTTGAGCTAACCGGTTTTGGTGCAAACTTGAGAACTCTAGACTTTTTCTGAGACACCCAACTTTTAAGCAGCCGTCAATAAAACTTCTAAAACATCCAGTAATCTAGTTAAAGTTCGTGGCTCGTCTCAGTAGGGGGTTCTAGCCTGCCGAAATTGATCGAAATGGAAACCCAAAAAATTCGACTCCGAAATTTCATTGTAGAACTGACAGTGTCAAAATGGGAAACGCTTACGACGACACTTTGAGAATAAGCTACGGTGGATCGCAGCCTTATAAATTTTATTTGGGTAAGATTTTTGTTTAAAGTCTGGGGCCGTATTTTCAGAATTACCTGTGGGTAACTTTTTCCGCTGGTAAGGTTAAGGCTAAAATGGTATTCTCAGACAATGACTAAAGCCAATGCTATGTTGTAAATGGGAAATAGGGCCTACAAGACTTTGGGGGCTGTGGTGTAGTGGTTAGCATTCTTGTCGTTTGATTCTTGAACGGCCCGAGTTCGATTCCCGCGCCTCCATTTTTTTCTTTTATTCTAAATCAGGGCATTCCTTTTCCTTTCATAAACTATCGGTAAGATTCGGGTTAGCTTGTTCTGCAGCTGCAAGTAACCAATTTCACAAATTTCTAACCGTTAAGGTTCACGGCGGTCATTTTTAAGTTCACCTTTATCCACAGAAGTAATTTTACCCTTAACTTTATTAGTGGATAAGATTTGCTAAACTTTACCTATGGGTAATTTTGAAAATACGGCCAAAAAGTTAGCAGTGGCTGAACCCAGAGACAAAGCAATGCATAACCTTAAGTTTAAACAAACTAATTTATCTTTCAATAAGAGCAAACGACAATAAGTGATCTCGAAATTACTATTTTGTCTCAGGGTTCAGAAATTTTTGATCAGTCTTTTTTTTATTATTGGTCGATTCATGGTCATTGGTCAGCCATTAGTCGAAAAAATGTTCAAAAGTTTTGACAATTTTCAATAATAAAATTATGTAGGTAGGTAAAGGTAAAAATTAGCTGTAATTTCGCTGCAGTTTTTTCAATATACAATTTTATTTCAATATAATTTGGTGCCGGTACTGCAAGTATGTAGCTTACCAGAGCCCTTTAAGTCGGATTTTTTTGCACTTTTTCGACGCTCAATTTTCAGGTTTTTGGTCCAAACAAGTGTTCCAAAAGGCCGGGCCAGTCAATTTCTTTTCATGCATTTGTAGCCCTATTATCCTGCTTGGCTGATGCAAAAATTCAGCCAAATCGATTTGGGAGTACGACCTTTTTTTGAAAAAGTTTGCGACCAACTCTTCATGAAATAGTCTAGTTTGACCGTACAAACTCATTCAAGTTCCGTGCCTGTGGTTCCTTGTTGTCACGTTTTTTTGCACACTCAGACTAACTATAATGGTCTTTGAAATTTTGCAACTTGTTGTTCTAAAGCTGTTCGGGTTTTCAGGTTACGGTAGTATAAATGTCGTTTTTTCCTTCGAAACGGGTTATCGAATTTTTATTTTTTGTTCTCTCGTGTTGAGGCCAAAATCAAAGCATTCAAAAATTTTGTTGTAATTCACTTTCATGTGTGTCCGTTGAATTACTTTGGTGTCAAAAAGTTTGATATCGAAGGGGAAGCTGATGAAATTTTGCACCAAACATGGTCAGCTGGCACATTGCTTTTTTTTCCTTCAAAAACATTTACCGGTTTTTATTTTGCGGTTTCTGGGGTCGTGACCAACTTCGAAGCCCCGAACATTTAGTCGTAAATCACTTTTCTGTTTTATATGCATGTGTTGTATAACTCTGGTGTCAAAAAGTTCGATATTGAAAGGAAAATTGATAAAATTTTGCACCAAAAATGGCGAGCCGACATACTACCTTGACTCTTATTGCCTCAGAAAATCTCCAGTTGCTCCTATTAAGTACCGTTAAATCAAAATTTTTTTGCGCATTTATTACCACAACTTTAGTGATTTGGTTTGCAGTAGAGTTGCAAACCGGTCCGAACAATGCTTCGGCCGAAATAGCCAATTTATTTCAGGAAGGGGGGGGTGCCCTCTCGAGTCAAGACACATGCCCAATTCCACGGTGGGGAAACCCCTTCAAATCTGGGATGTGTCTTGATTCGAGGGGAAGAGGTACCCAGCCCTCGAACTCATCCTTTAGTTTAAATAAGATGACTGATTTTCATTGTAACTTTGATATCTGCACACAGCTGGAAGCAGTGGTAAATCTAGGGCAGGGAAGAGGTGCTTTGTTTTTTTATGATTTGGCATAAAATGTTTATGTCGAAGAACTTTAGGAAAACTCCCCACCACCGGAATTTCAGCGTGGATCTGTCCCTGGTGCTCAACCTCGCACCATTTATTCAACTGCATCTGTCACTGCTGCTGCATTTATTTCAATACTGCGTCGTACTGTAATGAAAATTTTCTAATTCTTTCTCATAAGCTCGCACAACAATTTGAGTCTTGGCCTCTTCTTTACAGATGTCTTTTTAGTTTCCAAATGAATTAATAAATTGTCGTATTATCTAAATCGCTTAATGCGGTTTGATATACATTCGTGTAAACATTGTTACCAGTTATTCTAACTGATTCGACATCGGCCAAGACTTCATTAACGATAATTTCAACTACAGTGCTTTTTTTCTGAAAAAATTCATTTTTCAGTGTTCTCATATCAAGCTAATGCTCAACAAATTACAGTCTTTCAACTCTTTGCTATAAATGTGCAAAAAATTGATTGATTTAATGGTACTCTTAAACATGAGCTATACAATAATGTTTTGAACTGTGATTGTTTTGAGTACTTTCATTGTAGGGATCGACTGGATCCGAAATTTCTGCCGGATCCGGATTCAAATCTGCAGGATCCGTATAGTAGTCTGGGGCACACACACTTTTTCAAAAGTAAAAAAATGTCACGATGAATTATCGTCTAACTTGACATATACACACCTTTTTTGATGTGATGACTTATGTTTCAGTGATTCAGCAAACGACTTATATTTTAGTGATTAAGCAAAGTACAGAAAGCCCGTTTAGTCACGAAAAGTTGTAAAATGCGCTGTCAAATACTGCCACAATAGCACAGCCGACGAGAGTCGACATTTCGCCACTCTAAGGAAATGTGAACTTAGCAGTTCCATACTGACGTTGACGTCTATTAGTTGAAGTTGTTCGTGTTATTACACTAAATTAGGTATATTGATAGGGTTTGATGAAGGAAAATTATAATAAATATTAAACCGTAAAGTTGCAGGGGTCTGGGGGTAGCCGCCCCCAGAAGCTAGCCAACTTTCTTGTCTGACGCACCGATTTGCACTTCAGAATGCACTTTATGAAAATTTGGGGGCTAAATAAATGCACTGCTGCGGAGATGTGCTGATGTTCAAGATTTTAAAGGTAAATAAGACTACGTTGAAGAAGTGCAGCGGTAAAAAAGTAACAGTCTGGAAACTTGACCCAGTGAAAACTCAACTATAAAACTGACTGAAACTACTAACATACTAGTAGCTGAGGACACAAAAGTATATACAGCAGTTAAACATTTGAACTGTTTGATTTTGATATATTGTAAGGGCATCTAGCACGATTTTTAGAGAAATCAGAATAAAAATCAAAAATCGGGATCAACGAAAAAATTTCAGTAAAACACCGATGGGTGGACCAATGGGAACAATTAGTGTCGTTTGCCGATTGCCGACAAGAATTGCCGATTTGATATAGGATGGATACTGGATCCGGATCCGGCAGGTTTAGATCCGGTGCCGGATCCGGATGCACTGGGTCTGACCGGATCAGGATATCCGGTCGAACACTATTTCATTGTCAAACCAACTACCACGCTGTCAAGCAAGACAACATATGGAGCTATTGCAGTCCTACTCCGAACCAAATCACTTAAGTTCTGATAACAAATGTGCAAAAAGAAATTTTCATTAAACCGTACTTAAAAGGAGCCACTGGGGATTTTCTGAGGCAATAAGAGTCACGGCAATGTGCCAGCTTGCCATTTTTTGTGCAAAATTTTATCAATTTTCTTTTCGACAGCCAACTTTTTTGATTCCAGAGTTATACAACACATGCATCTAAAACATAAAAGTAATTTACGACTAAATGTTGGGGGCTTCAAAGTTGGTCACGACCACAAACCGCAAAATAAAAATCGATAAATGTTTTTGAAGGAAAAAAATTGACATTTACACTAGTCTGACTTAAAAGCATTATCTATTTTAGAAAAACTAAATGCAGAGTTTCAAAGTCTTTTATACCTAATTTTAGCGTGCACAGAATTATTTGATTTGCTAGCACTTAAAATCAGCAAAATGGGATTGTTTGAGGCAAAGTAGAGTTCAAGCAATGTGCCAGCTGACCATGTTTGGTGCAAAATTTCATCAACCTCCCCTTCGATATCAAACTTTTTGACACCAAGGTAATCCAACGGATACACATGAAAGTGAATTACAACAAAATTTTTGAATGATTTGATTTTGGCCTCAACTATAAGACCTCAACGCCTAGACTATTTCATGAAGAGTTGGTCGCAAACTTTTTCAAAAAAAAGTCGTACTCCCAAATCGATTTGGCAGAATTTTTGCATCAGCCAAGCAGGGTAATAGTGCTACAAATGCATGAAAACAAATCGACCAGCCCGGCCTTTTGGAATACTTGTTTAGACCAAAAACCTAAAAATTGAGCGTCAAAAAATTGCAAAAAAATCCGACTTAAAGGGCTCTGGTAAGCTACATACTTGCAGTACCCGCACCAAATTAAGCCAAATGCAGCATCAAATATTCATCAATGCTGACCTAATAGGAAATAATGGAAAGTTGAGTATGTCAGGAGTAACATTGACTAACGCGACGACAATTTGAGGGTATCAAAATTACAAAAAATAGTCATTTTCAGAGTCGTATATTGAAAAAACTGCAGCGAAATTAGAGCTAATTTTTACGGTTTTGTTAATGTGGTAGGTCTAACTACAAAATATCAAAAACTAAAGCAAATCGAAGCAGGTCGCCAAAAAAGCCAAGCACCGCTGAACAGGGATTGGTCGATTTTCTCAAAAACCGAGTCATATATATATATATATATATATATATATATATATATATATATATATATATATATATATATATATATTATACCGTTTATGAAAGTTTAAGATCAGAATATATAAAATGCTGGAATTATCGCAAACATCATGAATCGACCTTAGAAATCGCTTTAGTTTTTTTAGTTGCGCATTTTATTTATTTATATTTAATGTTTTGAGAAGTGCTTATTATTTCGAAACTAATCGTAGCATAGGCCACAATATTTAATTTTGAACCTAATGAAAAATCATGTCAAAACTTGTTGTATTTCGTGTTTGTCCTTGTCCTTTTCCCTTTCAAGCAATTCCAAAAAATGTTTTTTCAAATATGTTTTGAGCAATTTTGTGTAAACTGTAAATTTTTGATCAATATTTCTAATCAAGTTATAGAAGCTTAGCGAAAATGATTGTATTAATTATTTTTCTCAACTAAAAACCCCTATATTTCGTGTGTATTTCTTGTTTGATATTTTGTTAAAATTACATGGTTTTTATACTTATTGTTATTTTGATTATTTGTATCTTTTAAACTTATACGTTTTTTGTTGTGTTTAGTTCGAGTGATTTCTTCAAAGATTTGTGTTAAATGGTCCTTATAGTTTATAGAAGTATACCCACGACCTTAATAACGGAACTAGTTTAATAAGTTAATAATAATAATAATCAATTAAGAAGTACTGCTCTGTGACTTCATAATAATAATTTTTTCGACAATTAAAAATTTCACCACTTTCTTCCCAGCACAACATGTAGGTAGTTGACAGTCTTTTGCTAAACTACTACCATCAAGAGTACATAACAGGATTTTTATTAAAATTGAGTAGAATTTAAAAGGCACATAAGTCTGTGTGAACTGTTGCCCATATTATACCTTATTTGGTCAATAAAACTGCAGCGGTTAAACGTCCCGTAGTGTAATTGTACCCATTTCAAGAAAATTTCTGTACGATATTCTAACCTTCTGCATTTGCCAAATATATTCAACTTTAATCAAGTAAATCTAATTTCGGATAAAACAAATGTTTTTTATCTTATCTAAAGTAATTTTACGACAAATTTGTAGAACTCCAATTTAGACCCCGTCAAAAATTGAAGCTTGAGAAACTAGAAATAATAAATTCTTTCCTTTCTCGCTCCGAAAGTTTCCACAGAATTAATTTTGACGCATGTTAAATAGCTTATATCCAAATATGGGGGTTGACAATAACAGTACCTACTTTTCCATAAAAATTTAGCAAAACGTCACGTTCATACTCAAATTAATAAAAACAATTTTTTACATCAGTTATGACTAAATCGGCGTGTCAAAACTGCGCTCAATCGCACAATATTGTGTGAATTTATCTACGGATTTACATTCAACAAGATATACGTAATAATTTATTAAATCCATGGATTTCACTAGATTTTACTGAATGCATTAATAAGTTTACCACTTAAGTATTTGACTATTCAATCTCAATCTTTAGAACTTCAGATTAGCCCGTTCTGTGAGTTCCAGCGCAACTAACAATTCTGAAAAACATTATTTTCTCACGCCTAAACCTGCAGGTTATATTTTCCTACTGAAAAAAGTATTTATCAAAGTCTGTCAACTTTAATCTTTATGTAATCTTTGTAAATAAATGGTCTGTCTAATTCTCAAATCAATGTTTTCTGTGTGAGACATCTGTCTTGTGTAAAGTACACCTTGGCTCAATGTCTCAAAAACACATTATTTCCGTTTCAGAAGACTCCGCAATGATGTGCAACGGTATGCAAACTTGGCGAAGAGATAGTTCGATGAAAAAACAAGCTCGAAATAACAGCTACGAAGTTGTAGCCGCTTGTATAGACTGCGAAGATAGACAGAAACCAGTGGTGATCTATCCGTTCAAGTCGATTTTGCGGACGATGCAATGTCTCGGCTTTTATCCCTCCACAAATTGCCTCATACAACCTCTTCGTAATTACCGTTCTGACGCTGTTTGTAGCTTCCTGATAAAATTCTGGACTTTTATCATTTTAACCGGCAATATTGGCATTTTCGGACTTAATGTGACCGTCACTCACAAAGCTAGAGTAGGTCTCGGAATTCTACACCCATACTCGATGACGAGTATCATAACCGGTCTGCTGCCGCTACAGAACGCTGTTAATATAATCCTATTTTCTTCCGGATTAAGAAGTCACTTTAATCTGCAACGAGACATCCAGGCCTTATTTTCAAGCACCACTAACCCATTTCACGACGGGCAGTTCGAAAGCCGGATAACTCGTAAATTTTTCGTCATTTTGGGACTAACGGCCGGTGTACCGCTTGCAGCCCGGATCGTTCAGAGTGGAATCCAACCCGCTCTTTTTCGATCCTGGGTCGGCCCTGTGGGACTTTTTTTGGTACCGCTGCTGCGAGCGTGGCAAATCATCCCACTGCTTTACTTTTTCGTTATCTGTTCTCTGCTATGTATGCGGCTGAAACGATTGCGCAAAGCCATTCAAAGGGATCCCAATCTGCAAGAAAACCAACTGGAGGCTCATTTCGAAGAGTATCGCAGTATCATCAGCGTGTGTCGACGCGTCACAGAGTTTCTGAGTCCCTTCATTTTTGCATCGTTGGTTTTCGCAGTATTCAGCCTATGTCTGACTGTGTATTTCGTGACCCAGTCTAAGACCTTAATGGCTATGCCGGCGGCCTTATCGGGAGATTGGCGCAAAATTGTGAGCTCTTATTTTGACTTCGGTTGGGCGACATTGCAAATTTTCCTGGCTATCGGCTACGCTGTGATTATATGCAAATTTGGCTGGACTGTTAACGAACAGGTAACCCGCTTAATCCAGATAATCTGGTATGGATTTAAGGAGTTAAATTATAATTTAGTCTTATATTGATTGAATCATTTTGTGAGTTAGTAATTTCCAAGCAACATTCATGTTCATATATTTATATGTTCATTTATAAACATTTACCTTAATCATATTATGCAAAGATGCAGAAGCAATAATTACAATACCATGTAACTTTTGAAACCTGGCGGATTAATGCTTCACAAAACCAACTATGTACTTCATGAGGCTACCTTGGATATCCGACTTAGAGGAGCCCGACTTGGCAAATCAGTGGTAAAGTTTCGACTGTTAGAAACTAAATGTTACGGGGATCAAAACCCAATCGGAACCGTATACCACATACATACGTATGTATGTTCTTATGATTTTGCGAAACTTTAAGCCGACAGGTTTCACTGGTGTGAGATTTTGAAAATCCCGGTACAGTGTTGTTTTGAGCCAACATTGTGCATTTAAGCGTTGAAAATTGAGGCTAAAGCTATAAATTACAAATGGCAAAGTTTGAATGTCACTTTTTTAATATTTTATTATAGACCCGTCGGGTAATTTCCACGGTGCTGTATACTTCACCTCAGACAGACGATGATAGATTTCAGGTAGTCCCAGAATTGCATGAATTAATTTAAGTTAGGCCAAGCCAAAAAGTGGATGTAACGGATTAGATATGAATTTTGTTTAAATTTAATTAGATTAGAATGTTAATAAATTGCCTAAAACGCAGTACCAATTAAATTAATTAATTAGTTATAAACAGCAAAACTTGACCCATTTCAAGACCGCCAAAGAATGTGGCATATTCCCCAATTTCAGCGGGCTACGTTAAGTGATTTGTGACACATCAATTAATCTCAGGATTAATTAGTTAATTTAGTATAAACAATTAATTAATCGGTTAAGGCAACTTTTCTAATTCTTTTTGATTCATTCATTACTGCCTTTTCTTTCAATTTTTACTTAAATTAACTCAAGAGATAAATTAAATAATAAACGGATAATTAATCATACTTATTTATTTTTTTATTTATTTATTTAAATAAACAAACAAACAAACAAACAAACAATAAATAAATAACTAAATAAATAAATAAATAATAAATAAATAAATTAGGTTAAATCTAACACATCAATTTATTTTCAATGTAATTGAATTCAACACTTATGTAGGTATATTTAAATAAGAAAAACAAACAATTTGGTTTAATATATTCACTAATTCAGATTAAAACATGCCAATATAAACCTTAAGAATATAATAACAATAATAATAATAATAGCATTATATATACCAAAACTCATCATATAAAATTTATTTTTTAAAAATCATTCATTGTGTTTACATTCGATTTTGCTAACTATTTGTTTAACTTTAGGTGCTACGATTTCAACAGCTGTTGTTCAGTCAGTTGACTTGGGGAATCAGCGTCTGGAGAGCTTTCCTCGTCGAAAGGAGTTTTCTTTTCACGGTCCGTTTTGCTATTAGGGTCGATTCATGCTTACAGCCGTATGTCCGATAAACTGAAGTCATTGGCACCAAAGTGTAGTTATTATAGATCCAGGCTTCACTTTCATGTATCACCGACTGAATAACACCAATACCACCCGGATTGCAGCTAAGCGGAAACTAGGGAGCTACCCTTACCATCGGCTATAGCTGTTTGCACTCCCCGATGTACGTTATTTGAATGTCCGCTTTGTCTTTTTAGTTAAAATGCGATTAAAATTTCGTCGGAAATGGGAAAAGGGTTGTTAAAATGTTCAGAAGGGAACAAGGGTAGTCGAAATGTCGTTTCAAAATCCCCCAAATTAGACCCCCGTATGTGGCTTAAGTTGTATTTTTTAATTAACTTAATTAATTTCTTTATTTAATTATTTTTATTTCAGATTACCAGCACTATCCTGGCTTACTCTTTGGTGCTATTGCGACTTCGGGCAGCATCGAATAAGGATACTTCCGAAATGCTGAATAGCGTAATGAACCCGGGAGGTCCCATTTTACTCCCCACCAACAGTGTTCTCCCCCTCGTTTTCAACTACAATAACTCCTCTGGAGTGCCGACTTATTAGCTCAACTGGTAGGCCACCAGGCTACTTACCCATTTGTCGGTGGATCGAATCTTGCTCGGAATGGAACTTTTTTTTAAATGATCGTGAAATTAACTGAATTTGCGTCAGGTCCGCAAAAAAGCCAGTGGCGCAATTGGTGAAGCATAGGACGCCGGGGTATTGAATCACACATGAAGTTCTATTTTTGAGCTGCTTTTTTTAATTTATATCACAACGATTATTGATCTGGATTGATTTACTGATATTATTAAGTTACTGGTAAATGTCAACGAACTGTAACTGTGTTTAAGTCGTAAGGCCTAGTTTATAACAGGATTTGGCGGATTAAAATTAAATTTTATTAACGCGTTGATAAATCGTGCACAAAGTCCAGCCTCTGGCTGGGTTTTGATCTCTCACCACAAGTTGGAGTCCGTCACCAGGGCCCGATTTATCGAAACAAAATGTTCGTCATTGAAAATTTTCGGCGTTGAAAATTTTTGAAATCGAAACATTTTCAACGACGAAAATAACATTGAATTATAGGACAAATGTTCATCGTTGAAGAACCTTTATATGTTCAAAACAACCAAAGCTTGTCGTTGAAACAAATTTTCACCGGGAACATTTTCAACAAAAGAAACTTTGCTTTTTTCAACGACGAACAGTTTCAATGACGAACTTTCAACGACGCACACTTTCAACGACAAGCATTTCGCTTCGATAAATTGGGCAGGTGGACTGTCACGCCTAGCCACTCGGCCACCGGCTCACTTACTCGGATACCTAAGGCATGCTCGCGAAGTCACAGATTCTGTGAAACATACGGCCGACAAGTTTTACTACTGTGAGATAGTGCTATTCTGTTCTGATATATCAGTAACGAGTTAAGCGCTGTATTAGACTAGGTCAAGTGTAACCTGGCACAATTCAAAAGTACTTTATCGCATGACAACTACATATGTACGTACTGCAATAGTAACAATTGTAATTTGGTTTAGTGTATTAATAGCGTGCTGTAACCTGGTTATTGCGGCACGCTGTGGCATGCAACCTACTTATACTGCACTCTGCAGAAATAGCAAGAAAAGTTGAGACAATATGAATCGAACCTCCGCCATCAAATACGCGGTTTCCTAATCCACCATCTTAACCACTAGGCCACTCCAACACTGACATCAATTTGCATAATATTTCTAGTATAGGCAGCGGCAGTGTAGTGGACTTCATTTTGCACTGTCTGTGCTCTGTATGTATTGCTATAGCTATGAACAAGTTATCCCTAGCAAGACTGTAGCCTAATGGATAAGGTGTCTGACTGCGAATCAGAGTATTGTGGGTTCGATCCCCACCAGTCTTGAAATATTTTTAAAAGTCACCAAAAATTTTACTTACTTATTTAAAACGAAGAAACTTATAGCACTGTTTGTTGTGCTAGAAGTAGTTGATACGCATGTGTGAAACCCTCGTGCAGGTGCACTCGGAGTTTCACAGACACATGCGTATAAATCACTTATAGCACGCCAACCAGTGCCATAACCCATACTTGTATTAGGTAATATAATATATGTTAGCTTAATACTTTAGTCCACTAATTGGATTCTGCTTTAGATAAAGCCTTTTGTTAATTAAAATGTGTTCATCGTATCAAATGTAATAATGTTTTATTGTACTGATCAGTGATTCAATAACTAAAATTTAAGTGTACATTAATTTTAATAATTTTAAATTTAAATTTGCATGTAGAACTTAAAAAGGAGAGTAATTTACGGTAAAAATGGTCTCCCTAAAGATTTGATGTTGATAAAATAGCTATTAAATAAAGTTTTGTTGAATAAATTAAATGGACTAAATTATTTTAAAAAATCAATGTCGAATTGACAAAAATTCTTAAAAAAATCTTTATTCCCTTAATTACTTTCTATTTTGTATAAAACTAACTGCCTTTTCTTAAATTATATTAATTGGATAAGATAATAACTAGATTAACTTCATAACTCCGCATAAAATTGACGAAAGTTCTTTGCAGAACGATTAAACCTCATCATCTGCATTTGGTTGTGGAATTATATGAGTTTAAGTTAATCCTTGAGTTACTTAATCTAGTTAATCTAATCCAGTTAATATTAATTTATGAAACGGGCCTTAAGGTGGTAGTGTCGCCAAAGCAGTTTTGCTCATAGGCTGCAAAATGAGAACTTTTTGCTTTGAAATGGTACGTTCACTGCGAAACTAGTGAAATTTCATATGGTGTCAAATAAATACTGCCAGACACTAGACTACCAATATCTACCAATATTTTTAACCAATCACCATTTGTGAGCCATACATCACACAATAGAGACATAAAAGTTCAAAAAATCAAGCCAGATATCAGATTGGCCAGCTTGTGAAATACAGGTAATGTTTTGACGCAATTTTTTGCAACAAATAAGAAAAATGAAAAATGAAGGTTCGGTTTTCTTTCGATTTCAAAAGAAGTGTCTATTTTTTTACAATTTATCATTATTGCTGTGAGTACTTTACAGGTTACGCACAGTTTCACAATTCAAACAGGCATTACTCCACAACCACTAAAGCAATTTGCGCTAAATTTTGTGTGCATAAACTAGAGCATATGTGCTTTTACTTTGTGTAAGGAATCTAAACAAAAAGTTTTTTAATTGTGACGAAATTATCGAATGTGAATAGGTTTTCAAAACGTTATTTTTCCGAATTTGCGACTTCACTGCTAACTGTATGCTGCATCAATTTTGCTGAAACTTGGCAAAAATATTTGCCTTGAAACATATTTTTAGAATATATAAAGAACAATGACCTATCTTTCACGGAAAAAGTTTTATTGTTGCGCAAAATCGACTGCTTTCGCGACACTACCCCCTTAAGCCGATGCTAAATGTACCTAGATAATTTGAATAAACCAAGCTAATCTGGCTTCCATGTTTCGTTATTCGAACTTATGAAACAAGCCCTACATTTCAATGCACTATGTACATACCTATAAGAGATATTTAAAGTTGTTTTCCAATAAATTCGAATAAAAGTATTTGAAAACGAAAGCAAATTTTCTTATCAGTTAAATTCAATAGACGCAAAGCCTAAGCCTTTAGTCGAGGTTACCATTATCACAGATATAAACAAGCCGAGTTTTCGGCAAAAGAATTCACTAATCATCAAGCATTAACTTTTAAGTACATTGGCCAGAAGCCATCGAAAAACCTGTTGGCCAGCTAATGCAAAAACTCGGCCAAAAGTTTCCAAAAAATTTGCAGGTAGTTATTATTAAGTGATGAAGTTTCATTAGTTGCTTTAAATTACTGAAACTATATATAACTTACAGTATCTGGGTTGCAGAGTGGTTAATTGGTAGACTCGTAATCATGAGTTCACGGGTTCGATTCGTTATGGATTACTTTTTGTCAAACTTTTACCTATTTTTACGCGTCGGCATCAGCCGCCGCGTATATACTATATTGCAATCGTCTTGTATGATTGCATTTACTTCTGGTGTAAACCTTGAGGCAGGTCTTCAAAAACCACTGTTTGTGTGGGCGTGTGTAGCATTTTGTGCACGTAGCTATATGCTATGCATTATGTACTTCACGATAATATATAAGACGGTTGATTTTCAAACCGTTTGTGCGAGCGGGTGTCAGATCATACATGACATGTACGTCCACCGGAAAGTAATATTATCGAACATTGTTTCGACGAAACCTGTCGGTACAATGTTTTGTAGATTATTTATCAACGCGTTGATGCAAAGGGAATTCAGACGTTACATTGGCGAAGCTAAGTATAATGTGGATTGGATTGCCGGATCTGATCGGATCGCTGAATTTGTTTTAGCGGATCGCCGGTTTGTATCGAGTTTAAAATTTTAGAAAAATTTAGGCGGTCCGAATCGGTAGAACCAGTACGTAGTACAAGTTTTGGCTATCTACCAAAAATTCCGTAATTTGACAAAATGCAGCGTAATTTAAAAATCTTTTTGAGCTATCAGTCAAGTGCACGAGTCTAACTTCTTACTCCAATTATCGAAATATCATCTTTTTATAGTAGTAGACGAATACAGTTTAATGCTTAAATGGAGGAGAGGTTTCTTATTATTGAAGTCAGGGGATGACACGTGCTGAAATGTGTCAGTTCAGGCATCTGTGATCCTAATTTTCGAACACAAAAGCAACCTTGCACTATTGTTTTAGTTAACATGGGAGTAGTTAGTTAAGTTAGACAACAGTTTGTTCATTGCAGGGGTCATGACCATGAGCTTACCCACGACCTACCCCTCTACCCCTGCCCTGACATAGACGTTATGACAAACCAGCTACCGCACGTATGTAATCTGCATGTCAGATGACCAAAGACATTCTATAGGCTGACCCATAATGCTTTGTTTGGCGTTTTGAAAATTAAAGTAAAACATTCCCTTGGAAATTTAGTGTGTTAGTTGGTTCAGTCGCAGTCAGTTATATGTAAGTGAACCTGCTCATTTTCTCCAAATTTTATGCCTTTACTATCAAGCCTTAACCCTCTTTCAGCCCCTGAAAGGGCAGTGGCAGTAGTGGCCAAAATTTTGAAGACATTTCCATTTTCCAACTATATCAAAATTTTTGGTCATGGGAGTTTAGAACTAGCTCTCATCGCAATAATGTTCAGTAAGTCTGTTTTTAACATATACTTATTTTAAGTTATTACTCAACGGTATTTCTACGAAAAGTTACATTTTTAGCTTTCATTAAGCTTCTGAAATTTTGAATCGGATCAAACTGATCGAATCAATCAAGTGTCCGGATCGGATCGGAATAAAAATTTCGGACCGATCCACATTTCCACATCGCTGTTGCCAACCGTACGTGGTACGGCTTTGGATGTCACTGGGCTTCATGACATCAGATAACGGCGT
>JASANF010001910.1:0-11719 GCA_030248245.1 Trissonchulus sp. WLG1_4 | reverse complement strand
GGTCAAATACAATTGTAACGGAGTTACACGCTAACTCTTAATTTAGTTAAGAACTAATCGGTCCATTAATTAGCTAATTAGGTACATAACACGTAATAGGACAATCTCTACACTAATAAGGTCTTAGTCGCGGTGAAAACTATCCGCTTTACTGCGCCATTTAAGGCTTATTCATCCATTAGCTAATTCAAGCAGCTGTCTGGTTTTGGCCTAGCTGTAGTTTAAAGATTTTACAGCCTGTTGCTGCTGGCTGCGTGCATCACGTGACTTAACGAAGCTATCTAAGCAGCTTTGCACCTAGAGAATTTTTCGCAGTTCTCTGCCAGTTTCCACGGTGTTAAGCGGTCTCTGAGGTACTCTGCGGAGACACGGTTAGAACGGTGATTGCGGTAAAACGGTAAGACTTGGTGACACGGTTCAACAAGCGGTTGGACCATCACCCACGGAAGCGTTAGGTAGCTCACGGTCCGAGAGTTGCTGGTGGAGTATCTAGTGTACAATTGAGTCGAGTTAGGAAAGGGACTGTGAGAGTTGATGGACCACATCGCAAATCGTCGAGTGTCCTAGTGTAGTAGCATTGCGAGTCACTAGCCACTGAAGTCTTAGTAAAAAGGCTGCTCGCTACACGCGTTTGTTTGTTGTGTATTATTTAGGTACTGCGTCTGGCCCTCCACTACACAATTTTTTTCAAGTTTATAAATTTCAAGGTAACACCTGTTTTCAAATAGCCGAAGAGCCGAATTCCGGCCAATGACTTCATTCTTGTTGTTTTGCTGTTTGTCTAGTTTAGTAGTTTTTGGAAAGTCAGTACAGTAGTTCATTCGTTTAGTTTGGACATCAATCATTTTGTGTGAACGAAATCGCTTCACTTACCCAAAAATAGCTGGAGTATTTGTTTCCATAATGAAAAGTAATCCCACATGTTTGTCACCAATAATAAATGTGGCACATTTTTCCACTTTTCCTGATTACTTGGAATCCATTAACTATGTTGAAACATTTCCATCATAATTTATTTGCCTATATCTTAGCATTTACGTATATAGTTTGGTTTCCTTGGTCCTTACCTCGAGCCAATTTTGTTAGTGCGTATAATTTATTTAGTTAGTTTATTTAGTTATTTAGTTTAGTCTAAAACTTAGCTTTTTGGAATTGCTTAGCGACGAAACGACCCGGACAAAAATAAGGACGAATGAAGTTGTAGTGAAGTAAATTTTCTGTTTGGATTAAGCCTAAAGTGAACTTAAGTAATATCGTTGCATATAAAATCGCTTAGCCCATAGCTTTAACTAATTAAGAGGTTAATTTTAGGCCGACTAAACGGTTTAAAAATCATATTTGACATTCCATTCCTAAACCTCCCAATTAACGGGTTTAAGTTTTAGAATGTTGATAATCGGACTAACCGGACAAAACCATGCGCAAACTATGCACACTACGCTAATGTTAGCGTCTATGTGTAATCCGATTAATCCAGTGATAGTTTAAACAAGTTGCCCCCTAAAAGGGGCATGGTTCCTTCCCAGAGATGTTGAATAACATTCACAAGACAAAATGGTACACTTTTAAACTCTTGACTTTTAGCGTTGGTGTACTCAACCTGAGTTTGGACAAAAAAACGGCACAAAATTTTAAATGTTGTTTTAATAGTGTATACATCGGATCAGTTTTTGTTATGTGGGCTCTGAGTGACCGTAGAATCGAGTGTGCACAGTTACACAAAATCTTAACAGGATCTGTTCCGTTTTCACAACTACTTTTTCTAGAAATCGTTATGTGACGCTTACGGATCACATACCGTCAGCTACAATTCACGAAGCAACATAATTTGCATAATAGCAAGGCATTTTCAGTTTCAAAATTAGCTACGATGGAAAGTTTTGCATATGCTACTTGTTTGCACATGCTACTTGTCAGTACGTACACAGTATGATGGTATATAAAGTTTTTTGTCGCGTGCAAGGCAAACCACCTGTGTATATACATCATAAGGACGTGGGGTCAATGTAACTCTGTCCACCCGTCCTGGGCCACAAATCGCAAACCCACTAGATCCCATTACTGGGCTGCTATTGAAGTAAATCCAGACCCAGTCGTGCCTCAGTATGTGCATGAAGGGGATTTACATGATGCCCTTTTATCCTATCCCAATCATGAAGTGGGTTCCTTCCAAGAAAGGCCCGCATTGCCAATGATATTGCTGTTTCGTTTTGTGCGATCTCCACTGGTCAACCCACAACTTTATTGTCGAAACTCGACAATGTCAGTTTTGCTGCTGTCAAACGTTGGTGTAGTGGCGTACCTTCAAACCGGTGCACCTAGCTATTTTCCTGTTAAGCAAGTAAAAACAATATCAAATCTGAGACAGTTTACGACAAGCCCAGACAACGACTAATTAACCCAGACAATGATTAACAGGCCCAGACAAGACAATAATGGTGAAGTAGGGAAAATATGCTTTTATTGCACTAGCACGGCCACCAGTTGACAAGGTCAGACACGGGTGCATTTTAAATTGTCATCGCAATGCACAAATGCCAGCAACTCACAGATTTACAGCAATATTAGACTAAACCCGCCGTACAAATCAAACTAATGATTGCGAATAAAGCTGCACTAAAACTGCAAATCATTTGCATAATAGTGATATCATTTTGAAATCCAAACCAAGTATTATTGGTTGGTCGTAAAATGTTATACGCATAACGCAACCGAAAACAATTCGCGGAAAAAATTATCTCATTTGCATACGTCTGCTGATTGGACAATCGATTTCCAGACAGTACGTCAAATTTACAAAAAATGTGCACAAGGGAGTGCGATGTGTTTTGGATTAGAAAATTGGCAGAATTTTTTTTTATAAAATTTATGTTGATAAATAGTTTGCCTAATACGTGTGGTTAATTATATTTTATCAAAATTTGTTCATAAAACTGTCGGGTTGAGCAAGTAATAAATTTTTAGAATAACATTTATTGACGCCCCCTCCTCGCGACAAAAAAAAGAGAGGCTGCGGTGGTGCTAGGTTTACACACTAATCATAGGCCAGACTTTACGTTTTCACACAAGTTCCTGTTATAGGAACTAAAAACGATAACAAATGTTCCTACTCTAGTAGGAACAAAAAAGTGTTCAGAGTATTAAATTAAGCAACTGACTTGCTTAATTCTTTGGGGGCGTCTCCGGACAAATTTTAGGGATCCTTCTCCATGCAAAATTATCATCAAAAAATGTCACTTCTACTAAACTTTGTCCAAATTTTCGGAACCCTTTAACCGGCCCCTCTATTTTAAGGGTGGGGGCCCTCCCTCATACAGCTATAACTCTAATCCAACCTACTGTTTTTGGCACAAGCGTGTAGCAGACGGGCTGGCTGGAGTTCCAAGGGTAGTCGGACAGGGCAATAGCGCATTCGCCCAGATGGACATTACGTCCGAATCGGTCACAGTGCCAGACGGCCAACAGAAGGCTGCGAAACTCAATCTCCGAACGGGTGATGGCGGCGTACTGAAGCAAACACAACGGGGCTGGATTTATGGCCATCTAATCTAATCTAATCTGATCTAATCGAATCTAATAGAATATAAAATAACATTTTCGGATCGATTCTAAATTAATCTAATCTAATCTAATAGAATATAATATAATAATTTTTGATCGATTTTAATTTAATCTAATCTAATCTAATCTGATCTAATCTAACTTAATCTACTCTAATCTAATCTGATCTCATGGATATATAATCTAATCTAACTAGGATAACAGAAGACAAATAGTAATTGGCGAGGTGGCGACTGGAAATATTTTCAGGTCCAATTTGTTTTACATGAATTTTTTTTTAAATATTTTAGTTTCAAAATATTTTTTTCAAAAATACTTTCGAATGATATATAGCCTACATACATTATGGGAGTTACATATCTCAAGCAACAACAACAACAACAACAACTAAGTTCCTAAGAGGCAATTAAGTTCGTACATACATTTTTTGGTCAGACTTTATATAAATTTTAATTTCTCCGGCGACAAAAATAATCCCCATCCTAATTCATTCAGTTAATGTGGGTGGACATTAAAAATCGCTATTAGGTTAGCGAAAAATTCATCAATTATGTTATCATTTATATACATAATATTTCATTTATGTTTAAGGCTCATACATATATACATATATATAATATCATTCATTATAACATATATATAATATTTATATACCACATCTCTACACTACATTATGTTATATATAATACATTATACTGTAAAACGGCTAAATTATGGCGTAATTAATATTTCAGAAATGTATATAAATCGGCTGTTCTTCAGATTCTTTTCGTTTTCTTATCAAACGAAAAAACTTTTTCTTGATTCTCATAACAGTAAATTAAGTAAATTCGCCATTTAAGTGTTTTGGTCAATTTGATCAGTTTAAACTACAGTTTTTCACACATCAAATCTTAGCTACGTATCTGGAATATTGTACTAGTAACTAAAATAGGTAGTAGTTTACACACATGTGCAGCTGAGAAAATTTGGGGGGGGGAAAAGCGTCGACCGGATTGGCGTGCTACACGAACTTTGCGAAATTTCGGCCCATGCCTTCTTTACTTTGCTGCATTACTGTACATTTTACAGACATAATCACAGATGCAAATGGGGGTGGTCCGGGACAAGCCCCCCTCACAGATTTGACCCGTCGGGACAAGCCCCCCCTCTCTAAAACCCCAAAATCGCCTCAGATCGCTGTAAAATGCTTCAAAAATGACCAGAAAACGAAAAAATGGCTAAAAATATAGGAATTTCGCAAAAAATTTCCCATTTTTAGGCAAAAATTGGAAATTTTTGCGTTTTTGGGACAAAATATCGAGACAAGCCCACCCTAAAATGTCGAAAATTTAGAGACAAGCCCCCCCCCCAGATCGAGACCCCCTGTACATGTATGGACATGATTACTTATTTACGTGTAATTGATTACACTATATATATATATATATATGCAAATATATTAGTACACTGTCTATGTAAAGAGATACAGTTTTTCGTAGTTTGTATACTTATGTATGTTTACATATATACTAGTTTAAAACTCTTACTGCATGGTTGTAATTCTAGAGTATGTTTAAGTTAATCACCGATTTACAGATAAAAGCGCGTTTATTTTCAAGTGCTAAACCAGCAGTTATCTTCAGCGCAAAAGCAAATCATGCGAGCCTATTCTCAGCGTGTAGAAATCGTCTATGTCAACTGTTGTTAACTAAATCTAGCTTAAGCAGGCTGAATATAATATTTGTGCAAAAGGTAATTTTTGTCTACCTAAGTATTTATACAAAGTTAAGATAGGGATAGAGGGGGAAGGGGAGGGCGAGGAGAATAGTTGTGCATTTAACTGGTCAACTATTAAATAAACATTATTACTGTAGAGGCAGATTTTGTTTACTAAAGTATTTATATATAGTTAGTATATATAGAGATAGTTTAAGGCGGCGCTCCGAATAATTTCCATTATCTTATAAGTCGACGTAGGATCTAGCTAGAATGAATTTCGTTTAAATATATTGAAGCCTGTTACAAAGCTCTGTTTCTGAGTAAGTTTGACGTGCCTGCTGCCTTGTTCTGATTTTTATCACCGATTGAAAATTTCTATTTTCGCTAAATGCGCATAATTTTTCAAACGGCATAACTGAGCGAAACTTTGTTCAAATTTTACGATTTATAGCTTAAACTGTAGGTAATTATATTGCCGAGTTGTATCTTTTCTTATAATTTTAATCCAATTGTTTTGGCTCAAAATACACTAGTTTTTCTAAAATTGGTCAACTTGAAATCGCTGCAGAATTTCACCAAAAACAGAAATCAACATTTTCAAAGAAGGTACACCTGAATCTACTTATTTTCTAACTTTAAGTCAAATTTCACAATGAAAAAACGACATGGAGGAGAGCTATCACGATTCAAAAAAGGCTATTGTCGATCAGAAAAATCTGAGGTTTGCCCGCACAAACGACAGTGTCAAAAAATAGAGCGTATTTTTAATGCAAATAACCATTGAGAAAAGTTGGAGAAGCCAAAAAGTAGCTAACGAAAAATTAGCTTGAAAAATCGTGCATTTTTGTCAATATCGCTTAACGTAATTTGAATTTTTTTTACAAATGTTTGCCTACACAAACGACTTTTTAAAAAGTTGCAGTCACCTACTATCTGTGGAAAACCGTTATCAAAAGTAACAAAAGCCATCTACAATTTTTCGGAAAATCGATTTGAAGATTTTGCCATATCAAAATTCAGGTCAAAAAATTAATTTCAACAAAACTACATGTTATGTATATCAAACGAAAGCTAATTCACTGCTGAACAACCTTTCTTCAAGAACAAAGACCTGAAAACGTGATTGAAAACTTTTACTGGCCAAAGTCAGTTATTCGGAGCGCCACCTTAAGGGGAAGGGGAAAAACACATGTTGAAACAAATATAGTATAACAAAACAATGAAATTAGTGCACTTAAATTAAATTTAGTAAGTGATTGCGACTTCTACCAGACCGTATATACACCTGGTAGGCAGGCGATTCTTCAGTGGAGCTACCTCCAGCTCCAGGGACATGCTTTAGAAATTTTTGAAACAACAAAATATTGCGGTAAATGTTATTATATAAATTCAATAGTATCCGAACTAATAACTTAAATTCAATAATTGGGCGGGGGTGATCGCTCCCACCAAACTGACCTCGCTTACCCCAGTAAGGTGGATCCCCCCCCCCCCCCCCCGAGATCGACCTATACTTGCCTAAATCGGCCAAAATTTCGAAAAATTTGAGTAGCACAGACCACCCCCTTCCCCCCGGTCGGTCGATCGCTCCCCCCCCCCGCAGATTTTCACATGTGTATAAACAAGTAATCTACCTACTACCTATTTTAGTTACTAATAATTGCTTCTACCCACGCTGTAGAAACTCTAGTTTTTCGTTATCTATTGAGTAGTAAACAATAATAGCTTAATTATGGCTTCTAATATTCTTTCTTCGGTTTTGGAGTACGTAAGAAAGGAATAGACATAAGTGTTCACGTCTAAGGATTCATAATAGTGTGGACACAGGTTCAATTTCAGATAACTTCTACTGGGTGACATATATAAGATACAACCAATCATATTGTATGTGAGTCACCAATTGCTGTGTTGTTGTCACACATGTATATAGTTTGGGAAAGCCCCCCAAATTTTGGTCACAGGATAGGGAGAGGGGGTCCAGGAGGGTGGGAGGTCCCGGCATAGCAAATGTTACGGCCAGAATTAAAAAAACGGGCAATGTTTAAGCAATTCAAGCTATATATATATATATATTTATATATATATATATATATATATATATATATATATATATATATATATATATATATATATATATATATATATATATATATATATATATATATATATATATATATTTATATATATATATATATATATATATATATATCATTCTATAGGGCTATAGACTTCGATTTCTGGGGGGGGGGAGGTCTGAAGAAATTTTTTCACTTTTTATAATAGCGTTTTTCAGCTTTACGCTGTCTCGTTATAGCCGCAGCCATATCAAGGGCAATGAATTGAGTCTGTTTGTAGTGAAAGCCAGTGGTGTACCCAGGAAAGAATAGAGATTTTTCCAATTTTTAGACCGAATATACATACAGAAGTTATAATAATAAATTAAATATATATATAAAGCATGTCCCTGGAGCTGGAGGTAGCTCCACTGAAGAATCGCCTGACTACCAGGTGTATATACGGTCTGGTAGAAGTCGCAATCACTTACTAAATTTAATTTAAGTGCACTAATTTCATTGTTTTGTTAATTTGTTTCAACATGTGTTTTTCCCCTTCCCCTTAAGGTGGCGCTCCGAATAACTGACTTTGGCCAGTAAAAGTTTTCAATCACGTTTTCAGGTCTTTGTTCTTGAAGAAAGGTTGTTCAGCAGTGAATTAGCTTTCGTTTGATATACATAACATGTAGTTTTGTTGAAATTAATTTTTTGACCTGAATTTTGATATGGCAAAATCTTCAAATCGATTTTCCGAAAAATTGTATATGGCTTTTGTTACTTTTGATAACGGTTTTCCACAGATAGTAGGTGACTGCAACTTTTTAAAAAGTCGTTTGTGTAGGCAAACATTTGTAAAAAAAATTCAAATTACGTTGAGCGATATTGACAAAAATGCACGATTTTTCAAGCTAATTTTTCGTTAGCTACTTTTTGGCTTCTCCAACTTTTCTCAATGGTTATTTGCATTAAAAAATACGCTCTATTTTTTGACACTGTCGTTTGTGTGGGCAAACCTCAGATTTTTCTGATCGACAATAGCCTTTTTTGAATCGTGATAGCTCTCCTCCATGTCGTTTTTTCATTGTGAAATTTGACTTAAAGTTAGAAAATAAGTAGATTCAGGTGTACCTTCTTTGAAAATGTTGATTTCTGTTTTTGGTGAAATTCTGCAGCGATTTCAAGTTGACCAATTTTAGAAAAACTAGTGTATTTTGAGCCAAAACAATTGGATTAAAATTATAAGAAAAGATACAACTCGGCAATATAACTACCTACAGTTTAAGCTATAAATCGTAAAATTTGAACAAAGTTTCGCTCAGTTATGCCGTTTGAAAAATTATGCGCATTTAGCGAAAATAGAAATTTTCAATCGGTGATAAAAAATCAGAACAAGGCAGCAGGCACGTCAAACTTACTCAGAAACAGAGCTTTGTAACAGGCTTCAATATATTTAAACGAAATTCATTCTAGCTAGATCCTACGTCGACTTATAAGATATATAATGGAAGTTATTCGGAGCGCCGCCTTAAACTATCTCTATATATACTAACACTATATATAAATACTTTAGTAAACAAAATCTGCCTCTACAGTAATAATGTTTATTTAATAGTTGACCAGTTAAATGCACAACTATTCTCCTCGCCCTCCCCTTCCCCCTCTATCCCTATCTTAACTTTGTATAAATACTTAGGTAGACAAAAATTACCTTTTGCACAAATATTATATTCAGCCTGCTTAAGGGGGTAATTGCGTTTTTAGGTGTTTTTTTAAAAAGCCATAGCTCAGCATTTACAGATTCAAAATTAAAACCCTCTAAAAACGTCCACAGGTGAAATTTCGAAAAAGTGAGAGACATGCCTGGGGATTTTGACCTTTACAGTACTGTCCCAAAAATTCATGCTCAGGCGTCACTTATAACTTGAGTACTGGTGGCGCAAAGTTTACATAGAAATCACAAAAACCTCGAAAACGCAACTACCACCTTAAGCTAGATTTAGTTAACAACAGTTGACATAGACGATTTCTACACGCTGAGAATAGGCTCGCATGATTTGCTTTTGCGCTGAAGATAACTGCTGGTTTAGCACTTGAAAATAAACGCGCTTTTATCTGTAAATCGGTGATTAACTTAAACATACTCTAGAATTACAACCATGCAGTAAGAGTTTTAAACTAGTATATATGTAAACATACATAAGTATACAAACTACGCAAAACTGTATCTCTTTATATAGACAGTGTACTAATATATTTGCATATATATAGTCTAGTGTAATCAATTACACGTAAATAAGTAATCATGTCCATACATGTACAGGGGGTCTCGATCTGGGGGGGGGGCTTGTCCCTAAATTTTCGACATTTTAGGGTGGGCTTGTCTCGATATTTTGTCCCAAAAACGCAAAAATTTCCAATTTTTGCCTAAAAATGGGAAATTTTTTGCGAAATTCCTATATTTTTAGCCATTTTTTCGTTTTCTGGTCATTTTTGAAGCATTTTACAGCGATCTGAGGCGATTTTGGGATTCTAGAGAGGGGGGGCTTGTCCCGACGGGTCAAATCTCTGAGGGGGGCTTGTCCCGGACCACCCCCATTTGCATCTGTGATTATGTCTGTAAAATGTACAGTAATGCAGCAAAGTAAAGAAGGCATGGGCCGAAATTTCGCAAAGTTCGTGTAGCACGCCAATCCGGTCGACGCTTTTCCCCCCCGCAAATTTTCTCAGCTGCACATGTGTGTAAACTACTACCTATTTTAGTTACTACTACAATATTCCAGATACGTAGCTAAGATTTGATGTGTGAAAAACTGTAGTTTAAACTGATCAAATTGACCAAAACACTTAAATGGCAAGTTTACTTAATTTACTATTATGAGAATCACGAAAAAGTTTTTTCGTTTGATAAGAAAACGAAAAGAATCTGAAGAACAGCCGATTTATATACATTTCTGAAATATTAATTACGCCATAATTTAGCCGTTTTACAGTATAATGTATTATATATAACATAATGTAGTGTAGAGATGTGGTATATAAATATTATATATATGTTATAATGAATGATATTATATATATGTATATATGTATGAGCCTTAAACATAAATGAAATATTATGTATATAAATGATAACATAATTGATGAATTTTTCGCTAACCTAATAGCGATTTTTAATGTCCACCCACATTAACTGAATGAATTAGGATGGGGATTATTTTTGTCGCCGGAGAAATTAAAATTTATATAAAGTCTGACCAAAAAATGTATGTACGAACTTAATTGCCTCTTAGGAACTTAGTTGTTGTTGTTGTTGTTGTTGCTTGAGATATGTAACTCCCATAATGTATGTAGGCTATGTATATATCATTCGAAAGTATTTTTGAAAAAAATATTTTGAAACTAAAATATTTTAAAAAAAATTCATGTAAAACAAATTGGACCTGAAAATATTTCCAGTCGCCACCTCGCCAATTACTATTTGTCTTCTGTTATCCTAGTTAGATTAGATTATATATCCATGAGATCAGATTAAATTAGAGTAGATTAAGTTAGATTAGATCAGATTAGATTAGATTAGATTAAATTAAAATCGATCAAAAATTATTATATTATATTCTATTAGATTAGATTAGATTAATTTAGAATCGATCCGAAAATGTTATATTATTTTATATTCTATTAGATTCGATTAGATCAGATTAGATTAGATTAGATGGCCATAAATCCAGCCCCGTCGTGTTTGTTTCAGTACGCCGCCATCACCCGTTCGGAGATTGAGTTTCGCAGCCTTCTGTTGGCCGTCTGGCACTGTGACCGATTCGGACGTAATGTCCATCTGGGCGAATGCGCTATTGCCCTGTCCGACTACCCTTGGAACTCCAGCCAGCCCGTCTGCTACACGCTTGTGCCAAAAACAGTAGGTTGGATTAGAGTTATAGCTGTATGAGGGAGGGCCCCCACCCTTAAAATAGAGGGGCCGGTTAAAGGGTTCCGAAAATTTGGACAAAGTTTAGTAGAAGTGACATTTTTTGATGATAATTTTGCATGGAGAAGGATCCCTAAAATTTGTCCGGAGACGCCCCCAAAGAATTAAGCAAGTCAGTTGCTTAATTTAATACTCTGAACACTTTTTTTAAACTATCACTGGATTAATCGGATTACACATAGACGCTAACATTAGCGTAGTGTGCATAGTTTGCGCATGGTTTTGTCCGGTTAGTCCGATTATCAACATTCTAAAACTTAAACCCGTTAATTGGGAGGTTTAGGAATGGAATGTCAAATATGATTTTTAAACCGTTTAGTCGGCCTAAAATTAACCTCTTAATTAGTTAAAGCTATGGGCTAAGCGATTTTATATGCAACGATATTACTTAAGTTCACTTTAGGCTTAATCCAAACAG